>KK116106.1:87674-168252 GCA_000611955.2 Stegodyphus mimosarum
CCGTGATCTGAGACTAAAGCTCTCTCACACTAAGAGGTTTCTACCTCTGGCTTAAATAGTACTTCGCTGTACTTCAAATTAGCATAAGCTGAAAACGCGCGCTTCTTCTGACGGGAAGTTGAAACAGAGAGGAAATAGAAAGATTTAAATTAAAATAAAACTTGGTTAGTTTAACTAAAACCTTACACATTTACTCAATTCTCCAGATTTTACATTTAGACTATGCTTTTGCATTTAGTGTACATTAATCACAGAACATTTAAAAATTAACCTTAAATCTATCTGTCATTAGAAAGAAATATTATTATTATTTTTTAGAATTTGCATGAACTAGCTTGGAAGCATCTGTTCGTTGTTTTGTTTTATCCTAGTCTACATTAGTTTCAATGCACAATATCAGGAAAATTGTGTTACTAGGTAATATCACAATCTAGAGGGAAAAACTGTTTTCTAATTGCATAGCCAATCATGAATCACCTCTCTTTTTTATCAGATACTGAGTTTATTGCCTCGGACTATGCCCTTGATCAGTGCAATCTTAAATATGTTGACAGTGACAGTTAAAGTGGAGGGGCATCTCACCTGAATATTTTGACGTTCTCTCACCTTAGACACAAGGTATGTTTACCGTTTTTCTAAAATGATTGATTATTTAGAGGACCGCCGGAAAGATGGTCTCTGGGAATTGCGACTAGCGAAATTGCCCTAATCTGCCTTTGTTGAAGCAAAAGAGGAGCATCTCCGATACGCTGTCTTTATACTTCGATGAAAGCTTATTACATAAGCATAGAAAACTCGCATAATTTCTTACTTCTTTTATTTGTGTAAATGCCCACCAGTATCGAGCGGTAAAGTCGCTGAACACTCGTAGTTCGATCTGGGTTCAATCCTAGCGGATAGCCTGGCTGAATAGGCGTTTCCCCGTGTGTAACGTATAAACGAGCCGGTTTTCTTTAGAACGTTTTCCATGAAGACATCTCTCCTCTTAAACAGTTAATCTTCGTGTGCTTTCTCATAATCAAATTAAACTTAATCAAATCCCATTCTCCAGTTTGTGCATGCATTCAGGTGGGTAGCCACCTTGACTATTGTCTGCTGACATATAGTTGCTAATAGGCGAATCAGCCTGTATATATTGGTATCTCAGACTGAAGGCTATAACATATTTATATTACAATCGTTTACTATGTGATTTTATTTTCCTATCGCATTATCAGATAACGTTTTGAGCTTCCTTTCTTCTTCTTTAATAAACGTGGCTACTGTAATTATTACTTGCATGTAGGTGTAAATTGTAAAACGCAAGTAGCTGATTCTACTGAATAATTTAACATTCATTTTGTCATTCCTTTTGAGAATTATGCTGTTCTTCCCTTATTTTGTTCACTTCTACTAAGAGTGAAAAAGGCAGCAAGCTGATTAACATCAAGCTGCCAGCAGACTCCAAAGATTAACAATTCACAACATTCCACTAACAATTCAACGCCAAGAAACTGAAAACGCCATAACAACGGAACATAACGTAACCAAGATATCAGTTGCTGTACAGGCTGAAGACAGAACAAATATCGAATGGATTGCAGAATGTGAACCAGCTGCCTTAGTTTATGAAGGCATCTTATTTTATGCAGGCGCAAAGAATCGTATGCAGTCGCCGCTCCTCTATATCGACTGACTAGCACATGGAACTTAAGAATCGTACAACACAAAAAAAACACTTCTTCGGCTACCAAGAACTTGGATATACGCAACAAAACTGTAAAATTGAAGTATACTACACCTTCTGTCCAGACTCGCACAATGCAAAGAACTGCACCTCCAGATCACCTAACCTTTCTTAGCTTGATTAAGTGCTTTGAATCACAAATACATTCATTTTAATATCAACCCTAGCACATCAACAACGGTCCTCCCATATTACAAATTTCCTGACAGCAAGATCAAATCACTTACAAGATTGCCTATACTCTCCCTCACCAATGAGGAAGTCAAACTAGATAACTGCAACAGCCCAGATGACCTAGGTACCTTCAAATTTAAGCTCATGAAGACCATGCAATTCATCTGCAAACAAATCCTCAACACAGCGAAAAAACTACAAGATGTCACATAATGGACAAAAAAGCTCTGCCAACAAAGCCAAAAGTGCAGAACTGTACGAAGAAGCGACAAAAGACAGTTACAAACATCAGCTACTTAACATATAGGAAAGAGCAAGTAAGTCCAAACGTGGTATCCTTACTGCAAAAACAAGTAGCTGTTGAAATTTCTGTAACAATAGTTCCAATCACTATCGCATCCTTCACAAATTTTTGACAAAATAAGTATTTCAGCCTACGCAAATATACTTACAGACAGACTTTGATGCATTTCTAATTATGCTTCTAATAATGTAACTATTCACTTGAATACTGTATTCCCATAAAATGATCGAACTGAAGCTACTCCAACTCAAAAACATATAAGAGAAGCTTCAACCGTATCTACAACTAGAAATGATATTTCCTTTCCCCCAAAGATATTAAACAAATATTCCGAGTCCTCCCCGAAGAAAAATGCTTCGGGATCGTATGGATCTGAATATCGTAATAAATAAATATCGTAATCGTACTGAAATCGTATGGAACTGATTATCCAGTTCTTAAAATAGACTACAGAGCATGTCCTGTCTTCTTCCATGCTTATTTTAATCAGCTGCTGAAAAATCAACGACTTCCCCAAAACGTTCAGAGTTAGACAAGTAGTTTTCTTTGGTAAAAAACATATGAAGATCCACGAGACCTTCGCCCTTTATGTCCTAATTGTCTTCTTCCAGCGCTTGGCAAAATATATGCAGAAATATTAGTTAGAAAGTTAAAATATCACGTCTACAGCAAACATATCATCAGCCCAAAACAATATAGCTTCCGAACTGAACTTTTAGACGATTCATGCTGTCATAAGGGAATATTGTTAATGCATTCATAAGGGAAAAAGTTCAAGACAACCGAGATGCTAACCTGTACACAGTCTTTATTTCAATTGACGTTTGAAACTCCGATATTCTATGGTGGCCGGCTATCAAACAAGTACTAAAAGCTGCAACAATGTCCAACCAACCTCTACAAAATGTTCACAAGCTATCTGATAAACCACTCTTTAATTGCATTACCCCACAACGGCATTACTTCCAAAATTCAGGAAAAGGGCTGCTTGCAAGATTCTTAAGCGAGTCCTATTCTCTGGAACTTAATATTCAATTTTGTGCTCTAAGCTAATTGGCCTAAACATATCAGCTTAGTTGCTTATGTTGATTGAGGTAGCTTTTCTTGTCAAAGATTGCAGAAAAAATGAACTGGAAAACTTCAGCACAACACTTAACAGTGCAAAACTTTCTATCCTCTAGAAGAACCTTTAATAAAAAATCTAAACCCCAAAATCTGTGCTTCTTATTATCCCCAAGCCAAGAACAAACTATACCAGGTGTATCTGCATTAAATTACAGGGCAAAAACATCGCGAAAATATGCTAAATTAAAATATCTTGGTCTGATGTGGGATCAAGGTCTCAGTTGGATTCCACATATCCAAGCATTACGAAATAAAATTACAGCAGCACAAAGCAATTTGAAGAAATGAACTACGATCAGAACCTCCCCCCTACAGAAAATATTGTAAAAAATAGCGCTATACGCCACTGGAATCTAGTCGCAACCAATAGAAGAGTGCAGAAAGGAAAATCTTCTAATGCCTCAACATCCGCCCGCACATAATTTATGCAAAGCATACATAACAACAGTAACAAACGCTGCTTTCATACTGGCAGGTCTAATGCCTCTCCATATAAGAGCAGAACAAAAGGCAGTTCATACGAGAATTATTCAACTCAGACTTGATGCAGCCTTCGACAACACTATTTACAGTTCCTTGCAATATGAACGTCAACTCAATTTTCTGCAAATACATCTAGATTTGAAAGGACAATGAGTTTAAGTTATGATTAAAAAGAATAGAAGAAACCACATTTTACAGGGAGCACGCACTATCGTCTATACGGACTCTTTAAAAACTGAAGAAAGTGTGGAAAGTGCTCTTGTTACATTTGAAAGAAGATAGCCTTATGCATACATGAAAAGACCATTTTAATCGTTCTATGAGCGTCTTTCAAACCAAAACGTTCGTCATTACAAGAGCCATACAGCATGCAACAGTTAGAAGCATTAGGAAAGTAATAATCTGTACGAAGAGTACTTCGACATTGCTCGTAATTCTGAACCATAATCACACCTCTCCCTTAATCATAGAAATACAGAGACCTCTATTTAACAATATTCCTGCAAGCATACATCTTATTTGGGTAAAAGCACATGCTGGGCTAGAAGAAAATGAAACAGCAGATGTGCTCGCCAAGGAAACAACCAGCAATATTGGTTAAACGCAGCAGAACTTTACATTCCAGCACCAACATCGCATCTGAAGCATGCGCTGCTGGGCAATGCAATCCAAAAATGGCAATCGGAATGAGACCAAACTGACACCTGAGACGAACGTATGGTTTCATACCGAAAGTTTCACCAACATTTCAAATTACCATCTTGCAGCTAACCAATTATATTACTGGTAATGATCTACTTCTATCATTTTAATATCTCGGACATAGATGTCTATGCCTGCGGAAACAAAGGCTGCCCACATCACTGTACTTTACACTTTTCCTTTCTACCAACAACGTGGACGCATATAAGAGGTTTATAATCACCAACAGAATGGCAATAAATAAAATTTTCAGAATAAGAAAATTCATAGCGGTAACAGGTCAAGAATTCTTCAGCAGCATTGGTCAAATCAGGGACACTCACTTAACTGCACTTCTTTCCTGCAAGCCCATAAGTAATAGAACAAAAGTTACGTGTGTAACTTTAGTTTTAGTTTATTTTTATTTCTATTTTATTTTCAGTTTTACATTAATTTGAGTATTAATTTAAGTTTCATTAGGCTTATTTTACGTATTATTCTTTAAAATTGCATGTTCAGTTGAAAACACGCTTTGCTTCTGTAAAATCAAACTGTTCAGTATGTACTGGTGACTGATGAGAGTGCGGGGACACCTGATGTCTAACATAGGTAAACAGGTGCATCTCCCATGCTCTCTCCAATCCAGAGCAACAGCTCCCAGGGACAACAAGAGAGCTGCCCCGGGAGTTTATATATATTTTAAGTACAAGGTCTCACATAGCTATTTGTTTTTACATTGGTTATTGAATGATTTAAGTTTTGAAATTAACAAATGTAGGAAAATGGGAATTCGATGAAATAGAAAATTGTACTACGTTTTCATACAGCTGTATTTTGATACTTTATTTAGTTCAGTATGTACTACAAAAAATATCTGTAATGTATCATGTATGCACTTTCGCTCTTGGCTGGACGTGTCAAAATTATTTTTGTTGCTAAACTCCAGAGGAGGTAATTCCTACTAACCCCTGGTAGCCGTCAGGAGTCTCCACCCTCTGTCACCTGTTCTTCACTTATTAACCATTTGTTCTGTTATTTTTCTGTTACTGTGGTTTTCTCTAATTATTCAGCTTTAACAGCGTTAGTTAAATTTTATTATCTAATGTACTTTTATTCTGATGTCTTGTTTATCTGTTTTTGCAAGTTTTGATTCTTCTCAATCGCTGGTCCCACATCGATACACATATTAAATATTTTTATTATTGATTTATATACATTTTATATCCAAGCTAAGAAATTTTGCTTAACAGTTCAGAACAGATTTTCTTTT
The DNA here is from genome assembly GCA_000611955.2 of Stegodyphus mimosarum. Classification (NCBI taxonomy): domain Eukaryota; kingdom Metazoa; phylum Arthropoda; class Arachnida; order Araneae; family Eresidae; genus Stegodyphus; species Stegodyphus mimosarum. Next base: position 93,438 of record KK116106.1, read on the forward strand.
TGAAAATCAGATCTACCTTCTAATATCCTAGCTAAATCCTAGCTAAAGTCCTGGAGAGCTAGAATATTGAAGAACTATGTAGCGACAATTCGCGGAGTTGTTTTAAGTAAGATGTCTAAAGAAGGGTTAAATTTACCCTTTATTCCATCTCAAAATAAGTTAACAGATGGCCTACTTCTCGGGCTTACAATAAGCCTTCACTTGGGCTTTAATTGAAGATAGAAAACATAAAACTAATCTAATGTTAACTAAAATAACCCAGCCCGAAGCTGCACAGAATTAGCTAACAGATTTGACCTTTATTTAAGATCACCGGCGTATACTACCGGCGGTACGTTACAGTACTGCCGAATAACATTAAGATTAGACTAGCAGCAACAAAATGGCCGGAAGGCAGAACACGTTGTTCTAGTGAAGTGACCCAGACTTCAGCTTAAATACTGGTTTCTACATTGTTCACATAAAAATTCATTCTGAAAACTCATTCTGGTAGCGAGACGTAGATGGAAAATGAGAAAGTAAAGGAAAGGCTTGTTCCGAAATAAAAATAGCTATTAGAAAAATAAGCTCTACAACTTGGCTCTGATTCTTTCGAAATAAATGAAGAATTTCCGAAAAATTAGCACCAGTATTTTTTAGCACCAGTAAGAATTTTATTTGTTTTAAAAAGAATTTCCAACTATTATATAATTAGCTGACTTCTTATACTAATTATACTTCTGTAGTGGTATTGCTTATTCCTGATACTAGAGTGTGGTTCGCAATAATATAACGCATTCAATTGATGTACACGCTTGCAGTTGCATTTGCAGTGTATTATTAAGTATCTCTTACATCTCATGTTTCCCTCTTGATTCTTGTAAATATGTGCAAATGCCTTATTTGCACCATGGCAATGTCGACTTAATCTATTACTTTGTATTTCTCTTCTACTAAGAAATGTACTATAATTTTCTCAACTGACAGTCATAGAAACCTCTTGGATGTGATGCAGCATTTGCATACCATCAGAGATTTCTTATTGATTGATATGTGCTAAATTTTGAAATACAAGTATATTCTTATTGCAACGTTTCATGTACTTTCACGAAATACTTCACTAGGTAGTACATGATATGCAATGAAGCTATTTTCTATCCATTTATAAAATATTCATTAATAATGTTTTTTATTCAGTTTGATAGTCTACTGTTTGAGAACTTCTTTTTCAAAATATTTTTGGAAAAATAAATGAGAAGCCAAGAAATAATTTTAATAGTAAATATTCCTTTTCCATTCCATATTCCATGCTTAAATATGGTTCGTCAAAAATTAGGCTGTTCAAAGATAATCAGCTATATTTTAACAATGTTAACAATTTGATTTAAAGTTTGAAGAGCACAATAATATACTTTATCTTAAACGTTTTTCTACTAATACAATTTTTTATACCAAAGCTTTACAATGTCATTCTGGTGTTACCGAACCGACAAAGTACAGTTTTTTGTCTTTTCTTGTGACTCGTAATTTTTATTTATTTACTCATTTATTTATTTTATTCTCTGCAAGATCATTTGATTTAAAATTCATAAAACTGCACATTAATATTTTTAATTCCAAGAATATTTTAATATATCTAACTCTCTTCCTAATGAAATTGCCTTCTCATGCAGTGCTTGATAGAAATAGTGTTAAAAATATACAGTGTTTTTAATTTGCTAAATCAATAAAAAATAAACGTTAAAGTATGTTTTTAATATTTTAATTTTTAAATCAAATTTTTCCTTTTAATTAATTTCTAGCTTTACATCAATGCAGAACAGATATGAGCAATGGGGACAACTAATGGGAACGCTAAATATCAAAGGAAAGGAGGAAAAAGAACTCTACTTATGGTCAATTAGAACTCGCATTATAGGTAGTTATTGCACATTAATAATAATTACGTTTCTTAAATATTAATTAAGTGAAAATGTTACCACTACAATACAGAAATTATTTAATGTGTAGATTTTTTTAGGGAATCTGCAAATTAAATAGATGGATTCATTAAAGTGAGGAAAATTGTTTCATTTCTCATATTATCTACAGTCATGTCCATAAATTAAGGATAATGCAAAATCAGGCAAGGGAAGAGATAGAAGCAAACCAAATTTGACTTATTTGTAAAGCTTATTTATTATACAAAAGGTAAAGAGCAAAAAAAAAAAAGATGCTATATGTTTGATATTATTAAAAAAATTAGCGATTTTTTCTCCCTGGGGCAAATTACAAAATAAAAAACCTTTATATTACATGGTTGGCATGATTGTTAATACATTGTATGTCTCCCAGACGATGAAATACAGTCCGTACAACGCCTAGGCATGCTGAGTATCAAATTATCGATCTGATCTTGGGGGATATTACACCACTCAAAAAGCAATGCTCTCCAAAGTTCCGGTAGACATGCAGGAGGAGGTTGACGGGCTGGAACTCGTCAGCCAAGCATGTCCCACACGTGCTCTACTGGATTCAAGTACGGTGAGAATGCTGCCTAGTTCATACGGGTGATATCCTCCGATTGAAGGCATTCGCTTAGATGTTTGCACGGTGAGGACGGGCGTTGTCATCCATAAACACAAATTATGCGCCCATGGCGCCCCGAAACAAACGTACATGTTGTTCCAGAATGACGTCCCGATAGATTTGGCTTGTCATGGTTCCAATTTGAGCATGCAGGTCAGTTCTGGAACCCAGAATAATTCCACCCCAAACGAGCACTCCTGCACCACCGTAACGGTGTCGTTCAATGATGTTTTCTTGGTGGCAACGGGTATCTGGATCTCTCCATATGAAAGTCCGGTCAGAATCAGACTGCAAGCTAAACCTGGTATCGTCGGAAAACATCACACAAGCCCACTGTTGCGGTGTCCACAATGCATGCTCTCTACTCCAGGCTAACCGCAGGCGACAATGATTTGCAGTAAGTGAAACGCATCTGCCAGGTCTACAAGCATATAGACCAATCTGCCCTAAGCCTCTGTACACGGTCTGCCTTGAAATTGTCGTACCAGTGGCTGAAGGGAGCTGACGAGACAGGTCTGAGACTGTGCTCCGCCTGTTTCTTTTGGTAGTAATTGCCAAATACCGGTCCTCATTCGGCGTTGTAACTCTGGGGAGACCTGTGCTGTAACGTCTATTCACATTACCATCATCTTGGAATCGTTGCCAAAGCCTGGAGATGACACTCTGGGCATTTCCAAGTTCGTCTGATACTTCCAGTTGGGTACGCCCACATTCCAGACGGCCGATAATTCTACCACGTAAACAATCATTCAAATGCGTCTTTTGTGTCATAACTATTGCACTGAAATGCTTATAAAGCGCCTGCGAACAATTTTACTTCTTTGCCTGTATTCCTTATATATCACTCTCTTACACTCTCGTCATTGTGACGTACCATCGGTGTCATCTGGTTACTTCCTGAAATTTGCATATGATTCTTGAAGATGTGTGTAGTGATTTTACAGGTGATATATTTATTTTAGAGTTCGATTTCCGCGTGAGTCCGAATTATCCTTAATTTATGGACATGAGTGTAGTTAATCTATGCATTACCTAAAAGGAGTTGACTAAAGTGAAAATATAATCGTTGCTAAAAATATATAATGTTTTTATATGCTCAAGTCAATACTATTCAACTCATTATAGGTACTACTAATTGAAAAACAAGGTACATTTTTATTCTATAAAGTTAAGAATAATTTTATATAATAATCACCAGATTGTAAATAAAATATAGTGATAATTGGGGAAACATAATACTATTTATTTTCTGATTAATTTGGTATTAGACTGTAAGCAAAAAATGCTGAAAAAGATTGAAACATAAAGTTATTTGTTTAGTTTTGGTTAACTAAAGTATCAGGTTGATAGAATAAACAGTCAATAGAATAGTTGATAAAAAAATCAGTAAACAAAGCAGAATATAAAGAATTAATTAACGAGTTTAAAAGCATTATTACAATTGAGGAATTGAATCTGTAAAAAATATGATTAAATTACACTTATTTATAAGTGCAATATAATGACTGTTGACACTTTGAATCACATGACAACTGCCTTGACATTTTTAGATTTGCTGGCGCATTTCCTAAAACCTTCTATAGTATTACGAGATTGTTTGGTTTTGCAAGAAGAGGGAGAAAAAATCATTGAACTTTAATGATTCCAAATACATTAATGTGCATATTACTTACATAAAGTGCAGAATACTTATAGAAGGTCGTTCGATTTTATGGAAAAAAATTTTCTATTTAAATTTTATTGTTAATATTTTGAGATAAATATTTGGCATTTTCAATATAATTGTCTGATACTATTTTATTTTCACTGGAATGCAGAATAAGACATTTATTTTGAAAGTCGCTCCTAAAACTGATAGATAGCACGAAGATTATGTAAATACACATTTCCGATGAAAAATATTCGTATCAACAAATTGTAAAGCAACATAAAATTCGAGGTTATTTTATTTCAAGCAAAGGTATTTTGAATATATTAAATTAAAACAGGCAAAGACCTGAACTGAAAGGAAAAAATGAAAAAATGGCTGCAAAACTGGATCTACGTCTGTCTGAAGGCGAGTAAAGATCAAGAAAGAAAATCTATCGACTCAAAGATTCATTGCATAGAAATGAGAGTGTTTTCTGGAGGTGTAAGTAAAATTATTCATAAAGATTTGAAGTTGAAAATGATGTTTTAAACATACAGTTCTGCTTCTGTCAAAGCGCACTGCGGAAAAGAAAACCGAATTTAGAATATTAAATAAAAACACTTACTACTAATAATAAATAAGTAAATAATGGTAATAAATAGAAATTTGTGGTAACACTTGATGAGGCAGGAGTATGTTTAAGCGTCTGTAATTTTAAAAAATAAAAATAAAAATAAAATAAACTTTCTTTGGTGAACTGGTGACAATGATAGTAGAGAATGTCTTGGTCAATACGCAAAAAATTTCCAAAAGAGATTCATGATAGTTGCAGGTTTGTTACTACGGCAAATTAAAACTCAAAAGGTTTCATGATAGTTGTAGGATTTTGTTACAATGGAAAATTAAAACAAAAACAAAGTCTCAGATAAGGCTAAACTTAATTTACTGTACTATCAGAAGAATATTTTAGAACCAACTTTTGAAAAAGTTCCAGTCATATATGGAAAGGAGTCAATAAAGTTGAGCTTTCCATGGATAAAGCGTCTAGTAACACGTCTAAATCAACTGCTGCTTATTTAGCAAAGAAAGAATGAGAAACAGGAACTAAATGTATCCCGTTTAATGAAATACCTGCAAAATCACCAGCCTGGACTCCTTCCTTTTCGTTTTATTTGAACGAGCCTTAGGAAATCGGCACCGAAGAACACTGAACGGATTCTGAAAAATGACCCAAGAGGAGTGGGATAAAACTGGCATGACGGTGCTTAAAGAAGAAGGAAAAAAAAATCTAAACTTCAAATTTGGGCTTCCAGATGCCCATATTCGCAGTAGGATTACGTCATTCAAAACTGGATGGTACTGTTGCTAGGTGCGGTTGTTTAATCACAATGCGAGAAACATGTATACATTTATGCAGATTCTTCATTATTTAATTTCTTCAAATATAATACAGGGCAAGATAATATTTGATGGCAACAGTTTCAAAAGTGAAACGGACATTCAGAGTAATTCAACGCAAAATCGCAAAACGAAAACAATAGTCCTTCAGGGACAAAGCCCCTTTGGATAAAAAAAAATAAATAAAATAAATTACGTCCAAAGGGGCGTTTTTTTAACCTACTGTGTGTTATCTTTATTTATTAAATATCATGTCCTTCGCACTTAAACCATAAAATTCTGTTAAAGAACAATATCGCAAAATAATTTTAAACTGAGCATAGCTTTAGAATTTCAAATACACAGTCTCACGCGCTGGAGATAAAAACGTTTTTTTTTTTCTTTTTTTTCTGTACAACGTTGCCATTGCTCGCTTTGAAATCCTTGAGCTTGTTAATCAAAAATTCGTTAAAGTTTTACAAAATATGAAATCGATAACAAAACAAATTTCAAATTTCAAATTCGGGCTTCCAGATGCCTATATTCGCAGCAGGATTACGTTACTGAAAATTCGATGGCTCTAGATACCGTTGTTTTATCGCAATGGGAGAAACATACATACATTTATGCACATTCTTCATCAATAAATTTCTTTAGATATAATACAGGGCTGTAATATTTGGTAGCAGCAGTTTGAAAAGTGAACTGACATTTAACGTTTTCGACGCAGAATCGCAAAACGGAAACAATAGTCCTTCAGGGACAAAGCCCCTTTGGATCAAAGTTTTCAGTTACCTTTGTTTATTAAATATCACGTTCTTCGCACTTAAACCATGAAATTAAATTCAATAGCAATACCGCAAAATAATTTTTAAATGAACATATCTTTAGAGTTTCCGATACACAGTCTCTCGAGTTCGAAATAAAAAACGTTTTTTTTTTCTTTCCCCGTACAGTGTTGCCATTGTTCACTTTGAAATCGCTGAGTTTGTTAATCAAAAATTCGTTAATGTTTTTCAAAACATAAAATAGATAATAAAATAAATTCCAAATTTGGACTTCCAGATGCCCATATTCGGGTGGAAACGTACGTTATTAAAAATTTGGGTCTAGGTACCGTTGTTTTATCATAATGCGAGAAAACATACATATATATATGAAGACTCTTCATTATTTAATTTCTTTATATATAATACAGAGCTCTAATATTTGATGGCTGGCAACAATTTGAAAAGTGAACCGACATTTCAACGCAAAATGCCAAAACAAAATTAACAGCCCTTCTGGGCAAATTGTTCCTTTGGACTAAAAAGACTACTTCATGGAAGATTCGAGGTAGAGCTTTAGTCAAAAATCAAGACTATCAAACAGAACTAAATTGCCGCGTAAAATACGCGCATAGCTTCCACGAAGTGGGAATGGCTATCTGAATATTGAAGATCATTCTTCATTTTAATGCAACAAGTCAGGTTATCTGCAGAGCCTTTTGAGCTTTAATGATGACAAATATATAAGCATGCAAAATAACGTGCTTATAATTCAACAGTGTTATCAGAATTAAAATCTTGTTTTTGATTAAATAAGTAGTTATAAGTTCTGTCTTCTCTTATTATGCTCAAATAAATCTTCATGTTTCAAAAATTCAAAATGTCATAATTACTTTTGCTATGAACTTATTTAATAATTATTCTCCTAGAGTGCAACATGTGTACATTAAAACTAATAATAAGCAATTTAAATTTTTGTTGACATTTTAATATCTTAAATACTTATAAATTACACTACTGTAAAATCGTTTATAAAATAAAAATTTGTTTTTCAGATACTCCTTTATGGCATAAAGATACCAGCGTCGCGAAATGTTACATTTATTTTAAGGTAATTTTCATTTATCCATTTTAAGTGGGAACCATTTCGCAAATCGACTTACGTAATAAACTTTTCCACTTAAAAATGATTTGATTTAATCTGTTCTAGTAATTTATTACCCTTTTAAAAATAATGTGTATTTCTAATTAAATACTTACCTTATTAATAATCACTAAATATCTTATTTCGAGTTAAATAAAAATATCATTTCTTTATTTTATACATTGTATCATCCCCAGAGTTCTGCAGTTTTTCAAATCGAAACGAGTTCTCTTCTCATAATTTTGTTACTACTTGTAAGGAGTAGCCTTGATCGAAATGGATGGTTAAATGCGGTTTTTTTTTTATTACACTGCATAATTTGTCATGTTTTGTGGTGTAAGTTTTGTTTCAGTCCAATGCTAAGATACAGAACACGAAAATTAATTTTCGGCTTATTATGCTCTTTTTTTTTAAAAAGATTCCTAGAGAAAAAGAGCTGTTTCTTATGACACAGTTCAAAGATGGTTTGAGAAGTTTAAAAGTAGAAATATCCGTGATGAATATGGTGCTCGCTCTGGACAACCATTTTCTCTAAACGAGCACCTATGAAAAGAAGCTATCGCTGAAAACCTAAGTTTTATAATTCAGAAACTATTGGTCATAATAAATATTCTAAGAAGTACAGTACATGATCGTTTGAAAAAGACTAGTTATGTAAGCTTTTACAGTGTATGAGTACCCCCATACTTTAACTGAGCAGAATATACTTGCCAGAGTTCTGGAGTGTGATTCTTTGCTGAAAAAGAACAAAATAACGTTTTTTACATGGTGAGATTACAAAGAAATTGTATACTAGGAAATATTGTAACCTAATAATTCAATAAAATTCCTACAAATACTGTTCGAAAATGGCAGTTTTAAAGAGCCTACATCTGACAATCTTCGAGATGTATCCATCGTGTCAATGCCTTGCCCTACATTTCGTTGAATGCCAGGCAAAGATTTATTGACGCTGAGATATTTTGTGGCATCCTACATATTCATAGACTTATCCTCTCGAATTTTGATCTCTTCAGATTATTTTAGAATTCTCCGATTGTCCTGTTTCACTTAACTGGACACTGTAAAAGAACAGGATCTTCTTTACGAATAAATCTAACGATTTTTTTAAAGAAATTTTCAGCTACCTGATAAATGGCAAAAGTCACAGAATAAAACGGTGTTTTTGTGATGCAATCAAATGCCTTATGTTTTTTTTTCTATTTCATTTACATTTACCACGAAGAAGCCTTCAGAACTTTTCGAATGACCCAATATTTACGTCGTAATTGGACAAATGTTTAAGATATTTATACTATTTTGTCAAAGCCTAAAAAGGTTTTGAATCAGCATTTAAAGTAAAAAGCGACACATTTTCAACTATTGAAATTTTATGGTGTAGCTTAGTTATCGGTTTAAATGATATACAAGTTTGAGAAACTTTTTTAATTAAAAACATTTTGCTTTTTAAATTTTAGGATGGCTTGCCACTAAAAATAGAAACCATTTCTGTGAAAGATTTTGTATCTAAGTAAGTAATTTGGCAAGATTTTATTGTTAAGTTTTCTATTATCAAGCTTATATAAAATCCAAATTCGAAAAATTTAAAACATAAATAAGATATGTAGATATCCATTTGTAAAAGAGTTCAAAATCTTTTCTTATGAATTTTTTTGCAATAATTTAAAATACCTACAATAAATATTTTGAAAACTGATATCCTACATAATCTGGCAAACGTTAAATTTAAGTGGTCCAGTGGTTGTTAAAAAAATTAAAAGCCTGCGTTTCTTAATAAAGTCTTCCTTTCTTAAATGTGAAAGATGCCATTATCGGAATTTGTGAAATTTACCTATAGAACCGGATTTATTGGAAGAAATTTCACAAGACTGATTGATTTCAGTTGCAGTGAATTCTTGCAATCATTTAGATGATGGACTGAGATAGAAAGCCATCAGTACGCTTAAGTTTCGAGCTAATGTCGCTGGATGATATGAATGTATCGAAGGGTGGCATCCAGATTATGGCAGCAATTCCAAGTCATCACCAGACCAGCCATCCCAGCTAAGGCCCTTCAACAGCAATGACACTTGCGAAGTATCTAAACATGGCATCAAATCCATGACGCCACAGAGAGATGGCCATAAAGGGAAAGCTGTCTCAGAATATCCCTGCTGTGACTGAAATAAAGAATTTGCAGACAAACTCTATACAGAAGCCTAGGAACGTAACCCTTTACATCCTACGACTAGTACTATGTGTCTCCCAAGATCCTTCAGACACTAAAATCTTCTATTTTAGAAGAATAAGATTTATTACTACAAACCATGATCAGCAAGCTCATTTACAACAGTGAAGGCCTATTGTGAGACAAATAAAGCTGTGCGCATTGGCCATACTCCTTATTAGCCAGATCATCCTAGAAATACGAGGTATCATGTTTTAGCAGTTTTTATTTCATTTGGAAATCGTATAAAATTTACTCCCTGTTTACTTTATAATGCTAATATAGGCTATCCCATAATACTGGGCCTACAACACGGACCAGTGGTCTTCAGCTTTGCCCCTGTTGCTATTAGATTCCGCCCCATCTTCAAGAATGGTATTAAGGTGAGAACTACCGAAATAGTGTACGAAAGTAGCCTCCATCTATCATTTTTTAACCCGATACTTATTGACGCATCCCTCAAGCAACTTGCAGAAAATTTTAAATTCCATTTAGAGAGCGTACGACCTCTTTCAACTTTCCGTCATGGGCAGAAAGCGATTTTTGTATACCCCCACTTAAGTGTGTGCTCTCATGTATTTCTTCGGTATGACGGTATATGGAAACTACTTTAAGTTCCTAACGATGCACCTTGAAAAAGTTTACTCAGACTGCAGGGATATTAGGTTATTTAGAAGTAGGAGAGATGAAAAATGAGCAATGATTTCGCCGGGAATCGAACCACGGACCTCTCGGTTACGCGTCGATCGGGATGACCACTACATCACGAAGGCATACGAAGAAGGTGGGAGAAATACCTTATGTACTCCCCCTTTTAATGGGTGACTGGGGATCAGGGGACCCAATCGCCAAATCCCCGTGGTGGAGAATCATCATCCACCACCATTTTAGTTCGGACGCCAATGTAGAGGCATTAGAATTTTTTTTATGTCAAGAAAAGAAGAAATGAGCAACGCCTTCGCCGGGACTCGAACCACGGACCTCTCGGTTATTCGTCGAGCTTGCTGACCACTACATCACGAAGGCATGCGAAGAAGGTGGAAATACCTTATAAGACTAGAAAAGACATGGGCATCTGTGTATCAAATTTCATTTCACTATACCAAATATTTTTCGAGATATCGCATTTTTTACTTCTTTGTACGAAGTAAATGAAATATTGGCAGCAAAATACTACAGTCATTGGTTCAAAATTGCATCATTACCAATCACTTTGAATAACTGATAATTAATAACAGTGGGAATACATCTTTTTGCTCACAGAAAACTAGTCAAGGCGGTTACTTTCAGTTAGTCGCCAGTTCCAAATGATGCGACATTTTCGCCGCTGATAGTAGCCGGTCTTTAACAACTATTTTGACACAACAATTTACTCAGTCCTTTTACGGGAACTATGAGAAATGTTATCAACTATGTTCAACAAAATTTCTCTTGATTAAGTGCAATTTACGTTTTCTCTTACCTACGAATAAAATTCTATCAAAATTAATTTTAATATTACTTTCAATTTGCAATATCATATTAAATATCTAATCGTACCGTCTTTTTGTTTGAGAAATCCAGCTATTGATACCAGAAAGGCAAGCAATATTATGAGGGCTAAATATGACCTCCTTTCATACCTCCCTTTGCAATAGACAAATTATATTGCTATTTTACGCAAAATAGCATGTTAGTGTGTCATTTGCAATGGGAAATATGCAGTGAGGTCATCTATAGCCTTTGTAATATTATTTTCCTTCGTGGTAATAACAAACAGACTATTAATGAAACAAAATTGGAATTGAGGAGGAAAGTATTGAGAAATGATTCTTGTTACTTATTCGCAGTTATAAATAATTTCAACTAAAATTCTAAAAATCTGTGCTGTCAAAAAAGTGTTTCAGATGGCCATGCCTTTCCTTAAAAGACACAAAAGTGTAATATTAAGTGCTCAACTTTTTTTTCCTTAATTTTAATTTTCAATCCATTTGTAAGTTAAGGGTATCATTTTTCTTTTTAATGTTAGAAGCGTATATACAAACGTTTTCCTAAAGTCTTTGTATCCTCATGTTACATGAAGTAACATGAGGAGATTGTTTCGGCATGTTAGTTCATGTAACATGTAACATTGTTTGGATCCTCATATGTTTGGGTCCTCATGTTACTCCTTTCGGATCTTATCCACCATGGGCATATCATCCACTTGTCTTGACAAAAATGTTCTCAAAGCACGAAACACTCTCACGTTGACTTACATCTTCCATGCGTCTTTCTAAAAATCTGATCTCAGAATGCGGCCATTTGACAAAGCTTTAATTTAGCTTTCGAATTTAATCAGTTTTATTTGCTGAATAAAAAGAGAGATTTAAATGGTAATACACAAATTTCTTAATGGTTTAATATTTATTTTACTTTTTAAAAATATGTCTAATTGATATAAAATAATATATGTTAAATTACATCACTGTAATTAATAAAATATGTTTCTAACTTCGTATCCAAAGCATATGGAACAAATCGTTCGATTTTCTTTTATTATAATTTTTATTCAAACTTTCAGAATTTTCTTTACCATTCGAAATTTCGGCTAAAACTATTGATAAACTTTTCCCTATTTTTTTAAAATATTGATTGCGTAAATTTGTATTTTAAATATTACATATATGTGCTAAATTTATGATTTATTTTTTAATACAGTTATACATCTGGGTACAGCATCGACGGTTTCAACAAAAGATGCCATATCTCTAACTGTAATATCAGTTTAAATTGCCTGGAAAGAAAGGAATCGAATCTAGAGTTTTCATTTCAATTGAGTGAGTTCAATCTCTATAATACTTTCACTTGATTACTTATAAGATATTTTAAGAGTTCCTGTATTTATTTCTTCTGTTTAAATTTTAAAGTTGATCCCCGAAACGCGAGGGCAAGGACGCTAACAATCTGTCTAGTTCCAAATCCACGTATAACTTTTCACCTCTAGGACACTGAATAACAAATATCTTGCTGCTACCAGAATCATTGCAGATGACAAAAACAGTAGAATGACATATAACTGAATTGATTTATCGGTTTTAAAATATTGTAAATGTTATACATATTATGAACACTACACTGGGAATCTATTATGTTTTTCTTTGCGGAACATGAAAATTCAGATGGGGTCTTGTTGTTATATTCGAAACACTGATCTTGAAATTGCCAGCTGGATCTGCTAAACATACACCAGGAAAGTATGCATAGTAAACGCAATAATTTGTTGTATTTTGTACACGTAAAAGATAAATACAAAGATGCATGAGATCCAGTTGAACAAATTTAGGTGACGATGAGTTACTGTTCATCATAGTTTAGTTTAGGCGGCACTGTAGAAACTGATAGGCCATTCTGGAACAGAAAATATAAAATGTCCATCGTGCCATTGATGAGATTCTAACTATGAATCTTCCACTTGCTAGCTAGAAGAACTGATTATTTACATCATAGGAGCACGCACTGGGGAATGTATTAATATATTTTTCACTGCTGTCTACGCTGCACCTCCATGAGAACAGCAGGTCTGCTGTTGTGTTTTTAAAGTGTTGCCATGTTCTGTCCTCTGGAGAAGGAAGTGCAATACGGCTAGGGACCGGGTGGAGTGGACAAGAGATATTGTTTAAACATATACTGTTGAATTACATGGGTATACATGGTACATGAAGCAAATGCACTGGAGTACTCTTTCTCTTCAATTATCATAAATCGTACTGCAGAAATTTCAAAATCATTTGCGATAATTTCATGGAAACGTATGCAGGCTAGACCAAGATAAATCGAATCCAAGTGAAGCACATATAAAGTGGAAGATGATACTACACAAGGTGGTACAATATAAATCGAACCGAACATTGCAGCAAAGAAACCGAAAAATGTTAGTGTATTCGAAGGCAGGAAAGCACGGCAGCACACGGTGATTTTTTTAGTTTTGTTTATAAGGCAACCTGAACGGCAAGATTTACGAGAAAAAGCCGCGAACTCTTGATGCATTAGAACAGAATACACACAACGCCATCGCAAACATCCAACTGGACGAGTTACAGCAAATCGCCCTGAACGTGATTCATAGGTTCAAACTGTGCCTGAACCATGACGTTTAACATTTCCAGCAGTCCCTATAGATACGGATAAGCCTACATAAGTAGGTTTTATCTTTCATCTGCTTCTATAATACCCCATTACAGTTTGTGTATTGTTCACTTGTTTTAGATTCAGTTTAACTAGAACTATCTTGTAGAATGCCATATATTAGAGGACCCGTTTTATAGAATATCTACAGATATCAAAATAATAAATTTACACAAATATTTGCAAATTATGTACAAGATCGCGGTTTTGCGAGAAACTTTCACAGAATAAGCATGGAAAAAATTAAATTTTACATAAAAGACATGATTATGCTGGAGACTTAAAAATGTGAAAAACTAATAAATATGAAAAAGATTAAAGACTTAAAGACTTGGAGACTAGGTAATGTACTTCGCAGCAGACAATAAGTAAGAATACTAATGCTAGTAAGAATGCTAAGAAGTGCTTCTAAGTAAGAAGTAAGTGTTGTGAGAAAGCCTCAAGACTGTTTGCATTAGCGTTGATATACGCAGTTTGAAAGCTTTCCTTAGGTTTTTTTTCATTTTACGCTAGTTGAATTCTCCACTTCTCGAGATTCTTTTGAGAAGGTTCTGAGAGATTCATGTCCTGCGTTAGGATTTATTTATGTAAGTAAGGCCTCAGGTTGCCTATTTAACCACATGAACACTTATCCAAATACCCACGACATACTGTGTATAGACAGAATGGTGTAGGCTGAAGGGTGATGTTTCAGTGGATCAGTATCTTTATGATTTTAAGGCTGGTGAGATTAATGAAAATTAGTCATGGGGAATGCGCCCCACTGTCTCTTTGTCCCACTGCCTTTGCTAGGTGTTATTTGCATTTATTTTGACTTTTCTTTTCAACGCTGACTCCAGGTTGGGCATATGCCCAATGGTTGGGATTGCTGCCTCCTTTGCCAACACGTAGGAGCTTTCATATCCCTCGTGTTATACGTGGGGTTTGATTTATTGCAGGCCGATGAGACCACAGATACCGAGAAGTTCCGTCTCTTGAAAAGCTCTCTTTCCCCACTTCTTTTCCTCTTGAAGACAACTAAAATGAAACTAAAATCATGAAAAATCAGCTATGCCAGGGCCTGAATTTGGACCTCTGATTTTTCAGTCATGGTGTAAAGTACCTAAACATTTACACCACGAAACACGCGCGAGGTCTGGAATTCCTTAAGGATCATAAGCAAAGAAAAATTTTACAACAAATGAGATGATTGAAACGTTTATAGTATTTACGAAGTAATTAATTTTTTTTGTCTTTTGTTATGACTTTCTCTTTCTTCTTGTGATATTCCAGCAATTACAGTGACAATGAAACTAAACGCTTTGCATCTGAATTATTGCATTATGTAAGCATTTGCTGCAATTAAAAATAACCGAGAACTGACAAGGATTATGCTTTAATTCATGATAAATTTACTGGAAAATAATTATTCAAGCTGAGGTAATTAGCATTTATGGCGACTTTTAAGCAGAGAGTCACAACATCTCGGATCAGTCCAGTGGCAAAAATGAATGCGGAGTTATTCCAATGTTGTCGAGAAAAATGAATTTTATGATTTATTTTTTGCTCGCTTATATTTCAGTTATTCAGAGAGTATAATGTTTGTTAACATAGCGGCAAATTTTTTAATATTTTTATAACAGATTTTTATTTATTTTACAGAAATGAGTGATAAAATAAAGTAACACTTGCATACATTTTATGAATATTAGAAGTTTCTGAAGTTCTGATATTTCACATTACCAAATTAATTTTTTTATTCTTTAGTTTATCTAAATCCCTATATAATGGAAACCCCGTATGTCAAGGGTTAGTAATACACTGATTTTAGTTTCTTACTTTTAAGCTTCGATAATATAATTTTCTATTTTCCACGAAGGAGGAGAAGAGAGAAAATGTGCCATTCAGTTCACCGGAGAAGAAGCAGAGTTTTACATTGGTCCTAATTTAGAGAATTCCTTATTGATTATCCCGTTCCATGCCACTATGAATAATTGCGAAGGAGGCTTTGGCATTCTTCACTTAAGTGTCAAGTGAGTAAAGCTAATAGCTTTAAACTTATCTGTGAAATTATTTCAGTAATAATAATAAAAAATGGATTAACAAATATTTCGAGCATTTGTTTGCAAAATGAAAAATAAAACGTTCATAAAAAGTACAGAAAATGCTTAGACATTTTAAAAATATATTTTCTGCATTACAGTTAAAGTTTAAAAAAAATGCTTTTTTTTTTACGTATTCTGCGTTCTTCTATACTCTCAAGTTACATCTTGATTACTGTAAAAAATAATTTTTCTTACTGTTAAAAGTAGGCTTTTCCTCCATCCCTTTTCCTGTGCTTTCCATCTGGTGCTTCAAGTCTGCATTTGGAAAGAGATCTTTTTATCATTTAAAAAGCAAAATTAGTACAAACTATTAATGAAACAACAGGAAATTTTGAAGATATACGGCGTAAAATAAAAATTTAATACCGGTATCTTTTGACATGCTTAGCAGTGACGCATCAGCGGGTTTGGATGCTTGACTGGCAGCTTTATTA
Organism: Stegodyphus mimosarum; assembly: GCA_000611955.2. NCBI lineage: Eukaryota > Metazoa > Arthropoda > Arachnida > Araneae > Eresidae > Stegodyphus > Stegodyphus mimosarum. The sequence continues at coordinate 109,773 of KK116106.1, forward strand.
TAATAAGGTAGTACTTACGTTTTGTGGATAAGAAGATGGAATTTTTTATTTAAATGAATAATTTAAACATCATTCTGATAATACAAAGATCTGATTTAAACACTTATTACGACTTCTTTTAGCATAAAGCTTACGAAACAGGTGATTGATTGAAGGAATAAATATTTTTCTAGATGTTATGCAAAAGTGCGTCAGAGTACAGATTCAGATATAGGATTTTTTTAACAATAAGTAATGCTTTATATGACATGGTATCATTACAGCATGGTGTTGTTGTAACATGGTAAGGGAACTGAGTGAAGCTTTGTACAACGTAAACAAAGATCGAACAAATTTGAATATTCAAACAATAAATTTCTTAATATTAAACTAAAATAAAATATTTCTTCATATAAACTATCAAAGATGCGCAAGATTACAAAAACTTTGTGCATACTTTTCATGCAAATTAGTTTTAGAATTCAAGAGAAAACGTTACACATGCTTAGCTTTACACTATGAAATTTATTAAGATCTATTAGAAGAAAGCAAGATTATTTATTAGGAAAAGGAGATTTTAAACAATCGGAATGATCGATTTGAATTCTAATTTTTATTATATGATTATTCTAAAATTAATGTATTAAGAATTAAGAAGCTTTACAATAAATAGTATTACATATAATGTTATCTTTTTCTCTGAATATGTGTATCATTGAAGGATTAAGTATGGTTTAGTAAGATCTGAAAAGAAGCCTAAGATTGGAACTTAAGAAAGAAATCTAAAATATTAAGACTGGTTTAAAATAAGCATGAGAAACCTTTAGAAATTTAAAACCAAATATGTAAATTTATATTTAAAACGTTTTAGAAAGATTTGAATGGTGTAAGACTTTCAGCAACTGTACTGATTTTAACTCTTCCTTTCATCTCAAAGCATTATCGTCTTTCTATATCAGATGAACAAACACATTTGTGTTTTTTATTCTATCTTTCGTATTTTTTTACTTTTCATCACATGAATCTACTTTTATTATCCCTAATCAGAGTTTTTTAATTTTTGTTTTTCCTTTCATAAAACTCCCCTCCACAGGTTTTCTTCGATAAATACGTCGAAAGTCTTTATTTTTAAGTTTCTTGTAAAGTGCACTTATGGATTATATTTTGCATTACAAAACTGTTTTCAGAAAGTTATTTAATAATAACTATTGAAATAATAATAACGATAACAGAAAATAGATAAAAAAGATGTTTTTAAGAAAGCAAGTTTATTGTTATTTATTATTATTATTTATCTAAATTTAGATAGCGACACTTCATTTTTGTGTTGCACTTAAAATCTAAAAGCTGAATTTTACATATATCAAGCGAGTAACTTTAATGAGTAGGGCCAAAAATTTCATTTACAGTGAACCAGACTGGACGTGAAAGATTCACACATATTTTCGTTTCCTATAGGAAACTTAACTTCTTTTGCATTTACACGCCAATTACAAATAGAAGTTTCGCTGATTTGGGAAAATTTCTGAAATCCCTTTAACTTGTAAAAAGTGCAGACATACCTTGTAAACTAAATAGCCTTTATGTTAATAAAATTTACCTAGTTTACTTTGCAAATTTATAGCAAATATCAGGTTTTCGGAAGCAAGAAAACTGAAAAGTCAGCACCCTGGTAGGGATTTAAGTCACAGATCTTCCAGTTTTACTAACTACTTACACCGCTAGTTCACATCCAAGGCGAATGCAATAATTCCTTATAAATGAACTCAACGAACTTTTAATGAAATAGTACTGCTTAAAAATTTTCATGTTGTTGTTGTTGCTAATGCTCATTTGTCTGACCTACAGTCAGCTTTGTCTGACCTACAGTCAGCGCAAGCCCACGAAACTCCTGATGGCAAGGAGCGCAAGTTTACTCCTGTCGTTGGCAACAGCCTTGAGCACTTTACAGGTGACAGTGTGATTTAGCTCAGTTTCGACATCAATTTTGATGGAGAGCGGCTCAGGGGGACGAGTCTGAGGGTCTCCCACCCCTCTTTGTCTACCACCAAGTAGGTGGTAGTTGACTCGCCTCCCATTTAGAGTGTCCCCATGCCGCACGGACACTATACATTTACAAACATCCGTGCCTTCTCCGGGATTTGACCCCGGGCTCTTCAGCACGGCACTCAGCGACGCTATTCACTATACCGTTTGGGAGGCCAATTTTTATGTAATTGCTTTCATAATCTGCTATAGTTTCATGAAATTAAGCCCAAACAGAAGAAATAAATGGTTAAGGGTGATAATAGTCAAAAGTGATATAAATACTTTTGAAATAGTTAAAATTAAATAATCAAGGAATTTTGCCATCAATATTTTGATAGAAATTATTCGGTGTAAGTATTAATAATTTATATTAGTAATAGCTTGTATAATTAGATAATATTAGTAGTTTGTTTAATTAGATAAATATTTTCTTTTTCTATATCTAGACGGAAGGATAGTTTGGTATATCCCCTTCAGTATCCACCTATTATCCTAAAAGACAGAGGTAATACTAATTTTAATGCAATATTTTGTTTTTATTAGGAATCGAGAAGGATTTCTTATTAAATGCTGAGTTACATTAAATTTTATAATTACGTTTTCTTCTCAAGAAAGTATAAAGTATAAAATTACCTTAGGTAAAAAACAGTTACCTTGGAAAAGATGAATATTTTTCTAACTTCTAAACTCGACTAACACCATTCTTCTCCGTTATGCAGAAGACTAAAGTATATTATTTCCAACAACTCAAACAGCACGAAAGCTTTAATTGATCTTCCACTATTAAAAAATTACATTGTGCATTAATGTAATAAAATGAGCCATATTAAAAAGTGTGTATTTCTTTATTACATTTTATTGTTTTAAACGGCATGGAATGATTAGCAGATATGCCATTCAAACTACTACTTCCCCGCAGCAGTGAAATTACTGCGGGGAAACAAATGTTTGAGAAGTTAATGAAGATTTTCAATTAAAAAAAATAGGTCTACAGTGTTATGACAAAAAATAGTTTTGACACCATATACCATTCATCTCGGTTAAGGATTATATGTTATGAATGACATGCTATACAACGTAACTCGGCTTTCTCCCACTGCACGCTAAAGTTTGAATTAACAAAGGAACTATATATCAACAAGCTACCTCTTGCCTTACTAACTTTACATTCAAAATTCTTTCCGAATTAATTAAATTGAATTACTTCTTCGCTTCAAACTGTTTGTTTTATGAAAGACTTCACAATTAAACTTATCTTTCTTCAGGACAAAAAAAACTTATTTTTAATGAAATTCTTTAACAACGTCTAGACTACAACAGCATACCCATTTCCTTACCTTAATTTTTATTAAGAGCTGGTTTTATTAGATGACAACAGTTAGTTATTTATATTGAAAAAAGAAATGAATGTTTTGTCTGGTTTTTGCTTGACACATGTTTCGATTGCATGGACAGATTTGCAAAAATTCGCGATTTGCAAGGCTCACTATCCTTTAGGCTCTTCGTATATTGAATTAGAATTTGAAGAGTCAATGCATAATAAGCTCCATTTTTCAAACATTTGACATCAAGCAGGCAAAATATATATATTAACAGATTGGCAAGCGAACTGTTTTAATTTATACATAAATATGTCTATGACTGTTTCAAGTAATTTCATTTAATTAATAAAGCCTTGCTTTTACTGCAAGTATATCGGTATTTATATATGTAATCTTATTACCGACTTCTTCAGCGGAGGAACAATCAGGCCGCCTTTGAACTGGTGTTCAGTGAGGTTTTAACTAAATTTGCAGGATGAAATGGCAAAATATTACCTAATTTTGTCAATTCGGAAATATTTTGTGGTATAGAGACGTCGAAAATCTGTGATTTCGCTAATGAGCTACACTATTACATCGGTGAAAAAGTTTTCACTCAGTACTTTTTTTTTACCAATGGCGGGCCTTTAGCCGACTTCGGCTTGGCCACTACTAAGACCAGAAGTGGTGGTCACTTCATTATGGAGGCACCTAATAGATGGGCCACCTTTGCTTCCAATCAATATGACTTCTTGCGTGAAAAATCTACAGAGCATTTTCTCGCAAGACTCCTCACAATCCTTAAAGAAAACAGGCAGGATAAACAACACTCTATCATAATTAGCCTGGATATCCAGGGGGCCTTTGACTCCTTATGGTGGCCGGACATCATTGAGGCTCTAGTTGCCATGGGATGCCTGAGGGACCTTCTGGACTTGATTAAAAGCTACCTACAGGACCGCTCAGTACAATTAACTTCTGATTCTGCCATAACGGAACATAGCACAGGGGTTGTCCGCAGGGGTCTTGCTTGGGGCCTATCTTATGAATCACAGTGGCAAATTCAATTCTTAGACAACTCAGTGCAGAATCGGGCTGCTCTGTCATAGCATATGTGGATGACGTTTTACTCATCTTCAAGAGGAAATCAAAACTTCAAAATATAGCTCAACATTATCTTGCTATTTTCGGTAACTGGGCACGTCAACACAAAATTAATATCTCTCCTTCTAAAACGCTGGGTATGATAACCGGAGCAAAGGGACCATTGAAACGTACACTATCACTTAAAATACAAGGCTACTCAATTAAGTTTGTTGAAAACTTGAAATACTTAGGTTTAATTATAAACAATAGACTTTCCTGGATCCCTCACCTTCGCAACCTCAAAAAGAAAGTGGACTTTCTTAATAAGAACATAAAACGCACAGCAGCGCCTGAATGGGGCATTTCATCTCCTCTTTTGAAAATATGGTACTAAACAGGCACTGACAAAATAATCCTCTACGGAGCAGGTATTTGGGCCAAATCCTTAACTAAGCAAGAAACACATCTACTTCAAACAATCCAACGGCCTCACCTTCTTCTAATTTGAAGAGGATATCGTACAACCCCTACAAGAGCATTACAGGTCCTTTCGGGATTACCTCTGTTTGACCTTGTAGTACAGAGAGAATCAACTCTGTGTGGTGTCTTGCGTTTTGGACAGAATCGGACCCTGTGGAATCAGAAGTACTTTGCAGCAAACTTTGAATCAAAAATCTCATCACCTCCTTTTCACCCTTCTGCCATGAACCTTCGGAATCATATAACTTATAAAGTAGCCGATCTAGTCACAAATCGCTTTTCAATATTCACAGATGGGTCCAGTATGGATACAGGGACGGACAGTGGATTGTGCATTTTAAAGGACATCAATGCTCAACGCCGATGGCGAAGACGACTGAATAAAAATAATTCTGTATTTCAGGCGGAATTACGTGCAATTTTAAAAACAATTAATCACATCGACTTCCGAGTCCTGTGTTTGTTTACAGTGATTCTCTCTTTGGTCTTAAAGCAATTGCAGAATTTAGAAGCAGAAGTCCAATGGTGCATAACATACAGAAAATGTTACTAAATTATGACTCCACAACTCGACCAATACTGTGCTGGGTGCCCGCACTTACAAGCATTTTCGGAAATGAACTTTGTGATGCTACGGCTAAGGAGGCAGCAAAGGATACGAATCTGCCTGAATTCTCTCTTCCTCTACCTGGTTCATATCTCAAGAAATTAACTAGCATGCAGCTTTCTCAACAGTGGCAGCTCAGGTGGGATCCTGCTAACACAGGTAGAAGAACGTATAAATTTGTCTGAAAGGTCTCAACCAACTTCCTTTCCAGTTCCTCGGCACTGACAACATTTTTAACATGGCACGGACCATTTTTGACGTATCTCCTCAGATCTGGCCTTTCTGACAATGAGCAATGCAAGTGGGGAGCGACAGGAAGTCCTGATCATTATGTTTTCAATTGCCCCTTGACGTCAGCTTTCCATTTAAATAGACCAGCGAACACTTTTTGGAAGGAACGGACCAACAATTTAGTAAGACAACCAATAGCATTAAAAAAGTTGACCAACATCATACAGTGGTGTTTCGAAAATGTTTCATTTTTTAGAATTCCACATCTTTAAGCATAAGATTTACTCAGATCAACTTCTTGTGACTAAATAGAATCTTAAACTGACCAGATCTACTCAGCTTTTCCATATTGACCTCTATTTATCCTCAAAGGAATGCACTTCCTTTGTGAAACTGTTTGAACTCTGGGGGATAGATATGCCAAGGCGTAAACATATGCACAGTGTATCTATTTACAAGCAAGAACCTATTTGCTTTCAAACCTTTGAATATCATTACAAATATATGTGAACTGATACGGCTCAAACCCTTATACTTCAAAAGGTTGCTTTATTAACACCTATAACTTTTGGCAAAATTGTCACCCCTATAACTGAATTCCCTCCTCCAACTTTTATCTATTTCTTTATAGTGTTAGTTTCATGTTATTTTTCACATATGCCTTTCTGATGTTGCCACACATTGATGAAAATAACATTATTATTCGTGGCACAATACAAAGTTCTTTCGTAAACTAGTGCAAGAAACTATGTTACTACATATATACTACTTCTTGCATACCCATATAATAGCGAACTACATATGTCACAGTTGTACAACTTATCTATGTTAACTGTATAATTCATGTTGTTGTGTATGTTATAACTACATTCAACTCTTAAGGTATTTCATCGCATGAACGCAAGCTATTATGCTGATAAGTATTGTTTTTCATTCTTGGTGTACTAATAGCAGAAATCTACTTTTATTTACTGAAAATATTACTGTGTATTATCTATGATACTGCCTACGTAACTGCGAATTATATGCGTTGCCATGTGATCTATGTATTTACATACTTCTACATTTACGTCTGAAATACTCTGTGTTATATTGCTCGTATATAAATTGTAGGGTTGCTTTGTTTTGTATGCCTGACAGTCTTAACCATGCTTCCTAATACATATATAACTGCCTATGTAACTGTGCATCACCTCCTTTTTTTTTTTTTTTTTGGTAACTCATGCAACTGTGCAACATTGCTTGCATTTCTATAACAGCATTTCTTATATGAAAAAGTACAAATTATGTAACTGCGAGAACTCTTAACCTAAGTAACAAATATACGGTATATCATTGGTTTTAACTGAATTCATAATGATGTAATATATATAATGCCGAAAGTTGGAGTTGTAATCGTATTTCCTTGACTTTGTTCAAGTAACTTTTAATCACAAGAGTTTTAACCTTAATTTTGCACTATATCAAGATCATTATTACTTTGTTTCTTCTTCACAACTGTTTATTTTCCTTTTGTATTAAGATTATAATATCTGAATGTTTTTAGCTGCTTCAAGCAAAGACGACAATGTAATTATTCTTGGATTGTGACTCTGTAACTTGATTATGTTAAATTAATGCTTGTCTGATCTACCTTGGCCAACTGAGGCTATGTCGGAGCTCTTAGTAGATTTCCACTGACCAGGCACTATTCAGCTTGGTAATCTTTTAGGTAATCTTAGGTCGGAAGCCTGCTCAGTGGTGCTATATGCTATAGGAAGGGACAGACAGTTACCACCATGCTTTCTCCGAGATTCGAATTCGAACCCCTTGGTATTACAATTGGCTCCCCTAACCACTATTTCGTCTGGGCGACATTTTCAATCATTATAAACTAAAATGTTCCTTTTGTACTTGGAATATCAGTTCAAAATATAAAAAGTAAAGACAAGATGCAACAAATTTTAAAATTTAAGTAATAGTAATAAAGTCTTAATAATATCAAACATGGTACTATTATCAGCTTAAAAGCTTTTAAAATAAATACTTAATTTAAATTGAAAATAATTTTATTTATATATTATTTATTACTGATAATGATGATGATGACAGTAATAATTGGTTCCTATTCCAAAACAATTACTTTTATTGAGATGAAAATACTTTAAAATGAATTAAATATTTCTTGTTTAACATTTTAGGGCTTAGTAATAGAAGTGAAAAATTCATTCTGTCTCTAACTGATGAAGAGTGCAAAAGTTCCCAAATAGCAGGAGGGAAAGGTTGTTCATTGGCTTTAATGAAAGAACTGTCAAAAAAGGAACCTGTGGTATGTGTTACTAAAATTCAGGGTTACTCTGTTAAAGGAATACGGAATTTTATAATGAGAAAAATACTGTTAGACAAAAAAAAGTAATTATTTTTCTTTAGTTTTTATATATCTCCTTCTGTGTCTCATTGCCACCAAAATCTCTAGTTCGATTTCCTCCTGATTTGAGGAATACAAAATGTACTTAACCTGTTTCATTATAATATCACTAGCTTTTAATTTGTTCGACCGATGACATTTAACGATTTATATTTTGTATTCGCTTGCGAAACGATATTCCAAACAATAAAAAATAATGAGAAATCAAAACAGTATACCATTCTTATTTTGTTTTTCAAAAACGCGAATAACAGCTGCATCGTAGGATGGTGCGTTATCGTGCTTGCAGCAAGTACCATTTTTTTTTTAATGTATGAAAATCCGGACCCATACTTGCGATGAGTTTCAATACACAATCCAATACATCCATGTAAAACACTGCCTTCACTGTTTCTCCTTTAAAAACGAATTCCTAGTGATTCAATACTCTGTAGTTAAAAAACCCCACTAACATTATCTTCACTCTGGATGTTTTGGAAGCTCACTTTCTTTGACGAGTTTTAGCCAACCCACTCCGCACTCTGTCTTATTGTTTCTGGATCGTAGGCGAGAATCCACAACTCATTATCTGTTACGATTTTTTTAGTCTAGATCGCGATTTCGAATCTCAAGAAGATCCTGACTCGCCGCCACTCGATTATCCTTTAGTTCTGTTGTTAATGAACAAAACGTGCACACAATTTCCTTTTTTTAAACCCTTGCCATTTATTGTATAGGCAGTTTCTGCATCAATGTTTAAATGTTCTGCAAGCATTCTAATCTTTAATCGACGATCTTGATTTAACGCAGCACGGATAGCTTCGATGTTCGGCTTGTGCGACGATGTCCCTTTTTTTCGTCATGTTTCATGTCATCTCTACCATCTCGACATCTACCAAAAGACAAAAACACGCTCAAACGCGACAAACGTTCTAAGCGTTCTATATCATTTGATAAGTTTCGCTAGCAGTTTTGCCAAAACTTTTAAAACAAAACTTTAACGCACATCTTTGTTCCAAATATGATTCCATTACAAACATAAATAACATACAAACACCAAACGATAATTTTCTACTTGACAACTCAGCTCATCCTAATCCGATTAGCAGACGAGAATCAATATGTTTTTTACTACATAGTGCCATTTATTGTAAATAGATAGCACTATCCACACTGTTAAAATCAATCAATCTAAAATCAATGTCACGTTTTAGCCAGAGTTTGTATATTACATTTTTTTTAATCTTTCATATAAACTGCTAGTTATATACTATCTATTAAAAATTAATAATGCTAAAAATCACAATATTTACAGTCAATATTAACAAAAATACATGACTTCTCATTTAATTAGATATTTAACTTTGTACATTATTTCAGAGTATATTATTATCCAGTATTATATCATATTCATATGCTTTCTTCTAGTTTGTTGTACCAAAAGGATTTGTAATTACTACAGCTGCATTTGAGAACCATATTAAGACGCACAATATACTGAGTTACGCCATTCAGCATCTATATGACGTATCTTGGTAAGTTAGAAAACAGTCGTAATATACAGACAGTAACAAAGAATATTCGAAACACGTGGATGCAGGCCTCAAATATTGATCCTAGACATGTTCATTCCATTAAAAATTTCTTGAAACGGGGCAGAGAATATTATGAAAGTAGTTACTACATCGTTGGTGGCAGGTTTCAATAAAAATAAAAGAACGTTTTTATAGTCAGCATAAAACAAAAACTGCATAACACTCTTACTTTGATTTTGCAGCCGGTATGTAATATATTTTCAGATTTCTAGGTTAGTTAAGTAACATACATGAAAAAGTGATAATTTAATAAGTTTGTTTTGGAACATTTCCAAAATTTTTAAACATAAGATATGGAACATTTCGTTTCTAATAATTCGATAATGAATATTTTACCAGTTCTAGTGCACACTTTACATTGTCCATATAAAAAATTAGATTTTATATTTACAGAGTTCTTAGCCCAGTCCGTTGAAGCAGCTTTTATAATATCCTCTGCTTAGGGTAAATATTCAAAATTTAAGAATTTGAAGTCAGTTTTTTTAACGCTATCTGAACATAAAATGCGTTAATTTAGAAGTCAAACAAGGAAACTCTGAGTTATATTTGCAAATTTCACAGGAGTAGTTCGATGGTTTTACCGAGCCCTCAGCCCAGCTGCCAAAGTGCAAAAGCTCTCAAAGTGCAATTTTGCACTTTGGCAGCTGAAGATGACCGTTCGGTAAAACCATCAAAACTAGTAATGTGAAAAAATTTGCAATAAACGCTCATTTTTGTTGTTTGGCTTCTAAATTAATATTTGTTCGGCGTGTTATTTTAATTTAAAATAAGTTGTTTTGAAAGCAAATATAAAATTGCTAAAAAGTGGCTTTTTTATCACATCGGAGCACTCAATTGTTGAATTAGTTATTAAATGTAAATAACAAATGGAATCATTTTGGAAAAATATCTTAAAATCCTTATTAATACTGTAAGGGAGAAAAACAACGATAAAGCTCTAAATAATTTTAAAAATCAGGAAAAGAATAGAAAAAAATCTCTTTTTTTGAAATTAAATATATTTCAAAATAAACTGTTGCTTTAAAAGTATACATGCCATAAATATGACTTTAATATCACATAAAATATATTTTATTGCATACAGGTTAATCATTTAAAATATGACTTTTGTGTTTAATTATCTTATAAAATCTACTTCTTTCCTGAATATAAAGCTTTTTTTTCAACAGCGTATCAAATACTCTCTTAGAACTATTATCATTAGCCAACATCTTCATTCATTTTAATTGGGATTGAAATAAGTAGCTGAGTTAAAAGAAGCTTTTATGACAAATTTTCTAGTCGAGCAGGCACATGGCATATTAGAAAAATGTCAAAATATTTCTTTCAAAAGTTACGTTGATGAAAGTAAAAAACGTCTAGAGAAGCTATTTATTCTACCATACAAAAACAAATGTGTTTAATTTCTATTTTATATACCTTTTTGAGAATAATTAACTTTCACTTGTTTCTCTCTTAAGAACAGGGCATTAAGATAAATTTAATCAAAAGAAATATGTGTTTGAGAAATTTAAAACTTTTAAATGCAATGTCATTAGATTAAATTTTTTTTTTCATTTTGTCGAGTGACTCAAAATGTAAATTACATGCATATAGTTAAAAATGAATTTCTTTTAATGAATTAAAATTAGCTACTCAATCTATATCTCTTTTAAAAATGTATTTCCATATTTTATTCTAAACGCTTTTGGAAAGCAATTTTTATTTTATTTTCAAGTGAAAAAACAAGCGAAGACTTAAAAGATGCATGTGAAAAGTAAGTTTTTAAAATAATAACTGAACACTGCAACAAATTCAATGATATTTTAAATGATAAATTACTTTTTAATTTAAAATTTCTTTTTTTACAACAGATGCGTTGAAGAATTTAATTCACTTAAATTATCAGATAGCTTAAAAGAAGAACTTGAAAATATTTTGTTAGGAGCTTTCGGGTCTTTGGATGATAGAAGATTTTCTGTTAGGTCTTCAGCTTGTGGTACGAAACTTTTGATCATTTTAGATGATTTTAATGTATTTGATAATTAATTTCATGTTAATATTTCTATTAAAGACTGTTTTTAAAACATAAATCTAAGGTATATATAAAAGTCGAAGTTTTAATTTTGTAATAAATTTACATATATTGTAAGGTTTATCCTAAGTTTTTAACAGTTATCTTTAGTTAAAGCTAGTTTCCTATCACTTCCAGTTTCAGCTTACAATTCCCTACCAGAATGAGTTTTCAGAATCGTGTTTAATGCAAATGAGTAAGAGTAGTATTTAAGTCGAAGTTTCACTGACTTCGTTAGACAGCCAGATGTTCTGACCAGCGCGCGTTCGCCTTTTAACTACGTCTCTCTCTCTAAGCTATTACTACGCTCGGCCGTACTTCAGGCCCTGGATAGCTTCGTCAACTTACTGAGATTTAGTGACCAACTACTTAGAACCTTCATAGCTTCGGCTATATCTTTTTAGCTAAGCATTAGTTTAGTTCTTATTACTTTGAGTTCAAGCCCAAGTGGAGGCTTTGCTGTACGTGCTGAGACAGGAGCCGACTGTGTTAATTCTTAGTTTGAGAAATAAAGAGTAATTAACCCTTCTTGAGTCTTACGTCTCTGTTCACGCACTCAGGCAATTATTCGCTTATCTGTACACGAGGTTCCTCACATCTAGCTGCTAGATAAAAGGTTGGAACCCAACAATATTACTTTCTGAATTTTTACTTTTACAGAAAAAATTATGATTTTTAAAATGTTTCTTGATCTTCACATATAATTTATAACACATTTCTTAATCTTCACATATCAATTTATAATGTCTTTCTTAATCTTCATATTATCAAACCGTACCTGTTTTCTGCATCTGCTTTAATCTCTTTTTAAATATAACCTTAATTTTGAATCTCAAGTACATTATTATACATTATTACCATAATTTTTCACATATTTTAATATTTTAAAATAAGTGGAATTTTGTTAATTAAAAGTACTTCATTAGAGTAGAATTCCAATAATTCGCATTCCAAATACTTGGAATTCAACTATTCGGATTGACTGTTCTTTTTTCAATGCCTGTTATGCATTTTAATTTTTTAGAAGTTTAAAAGTATAAAAATTAATGTAGCACACTGCATATTTACGGGAAAAAAAAGACTACTTGAATTATATGAAAGTTTACAATATACGGATTAGTTATTACGCTCATCATACACATAACATTAAGCAACAACTGAAAACCAATTATTAGTAAATCTAATTCTACATTCTAGAGTTTATTTTGAGAGTTACTTAATCATAAAAAGTGCTTCTTTTCTAGAAATACTAGTTAAACAATAGAAACATTACACTGTTTTCATTCTAAATGTGTTTCCTTCATATTATGCAACGTAATTGCAACCAATTATTTCTATTAGCCTTTCGATGCACTTTGCTTTCTTTTGCACATAATTATATTATTCTTGAAAATAAAGTATTATGGCCGTAAAACAGACAATGAAATTTCCCATAAAGTCAACATTAAAAATAAAATAAGTTTTCGGTTAAAATAAGTTTTCAGTTACACTAATAAGAATTCAATTCTGACTGACTTACTGTAATCAGTGTGCATTTATCTCATGTCTTTGCCTGACTGTTTATCATTTGTAATCAACGCTTAAATAAATAATTCATCTTAGGACTAAACGCCTGTTAATACGCATCAATTACAGTTCCAAAGTTATATATGCGATTTTTTTTGTTAACATTAATAACCCAGTACTTTTAAAGAGAACAAGTGTTTAGTAAGACGATTCTAATATTTGTGAGTAGCCAATAAATATAACAATGCAAATTTTATTGTCTTACACCATTTGTAATTAGCAACTTCTTAAGCAGTGATTGTTAGCAATATCGTATTTTTAATACTGTATTAGTAATTAGCGGAAACAATTCGTTATCAGTAATATAGTGTTAGTAAATAGTATTAATACTGCACAATTATTGTGTTAATAATTGCTAATAATATTGTGTTAATAATTAATAGTAATGTTGTGCAACTTTCGTGTTAGTAATTGTTAGTATTATTGTATAACTATTGTGTTACTGATTGTTACTAACTCTGTGTAATATTAATGTTGTGTATGTGGATAGTACTGTTATGTCAGTAAATGTTGTAGTAACTAGTTGTCAGTAATATAATGTTAGTAAGATACTTAGTAATTAATTGTTAGTGATACTGTATTAGTAATCAGTGTTTTGTTAGTACTGAGTGCATTCTTGTAGTAGACTGTTACACAAAGAATATTTTATTACTTTTAACAGTAACTACAACCTCATAGTACTCAGTGCTATCTACTTTATTTATGGTTTGTGTTTACAGTTTATAATTAGCGTAGCATCTTATGCTTAAGTTCTGATATGTCTAACCTGGCTACATCTCCTGCTTAATGCACATTTTCCTCTCGTACTAATAACGCGATTTTAACATCATCAATTTTGGAAAGACAACGTGATGCTGGCTCGGAAGCATTAAAGAAATCGAATTCCTACAGTAAAATTTGTGACAGGATACTGTTGTTACTCACTTCCAGTAAAGCCACTCATAATCTAAATAAAGTGGACACAAGCGCCCTCAAACCGCGCTCCCAGTTAGAAGCAGCACAAGTTCAGAATCAAGGTTCCGAAGCAAAAGTACAGAACACTAAATCTTTCACTACTCCGCAGGAGGCGGAAACGGCCAGTGAATCATTCATCAGCTCTCACTTCCAACTTCGTTGGTAAGACCAACAGTCCAGCTTCAATCTTATTTAGGTCTGATCATAATCTTCTCATCAAGCTCAGGAACATATCCATATCTCTTGAATGTGTAAGGACACGACTGAAGCAGATATCCGGACAGCAACAAATAGATTATTAACACAGACCTTTCCCTGCAAGATCAGGTTCTGGACACTAGTAGGATTTTCATAGGCTTCAACTTCTGACCTATTCGTAAACACATGGAGATTATCAGATGCTTCGATTGCCAGACATACAGTCATATCAGTAGAACCTGTAACAACATAGCAGCATGCTTTAAGTGTGCTCAGAACCACCTATCAGAAGCGTGTGGTGAAGAGACAAAAACCTGCGTTAACTGCGAGAATTCAAACGCCACTAGAGTTACTGACTACTCTATAAATCACCAAGCTAGCGCTACACAGAATGTCACATATATAAAAACATTCTGCATAACTCAAAAGCAGTTTTCAGAACTTCACCATATGGCCTTAGCACAGTAACAGTTCCTACCAGGACTAGTTTGGCTGCAAAGCAAACTACAGAGGTCCCGAGCAGTTACCCTTAACATGATGTAAATCACGGTGCACATGAAAGCTGATTTATTAATGATTCAAGAATCCTTTAAAATGTACGGCAAGATCTTTGGCAGCCTAGCAGGCACTACCTATGGAGGACCTCTCTTTCACCGATGTTTCTCCGAAGAACTGAATATACAGTCATGATAATGTTAGAAGCATGCTCGGAAAAGCTAGCAGTCACTTCGGTCTACTTCCCTCTGAGTATAGACAGGAAAATACTCTTTAGGGAACTGGAGAGCGAACTCCCCTTTCTAGTTTTTCATGGTACCATTGAAGTTGACTTCAACGCCCCGAGCTCCTTCTGCGAAGCTAGAACAGAATATAGCACTTGAATGATCTTACGGCCGCTAATAACCTGGTTCAAATTAATGCTACATATTCGCCGCCAAGCTTCTGGACCACACGCTAAGATGGATAGCCAGATAATACTATCGCCATGGCCCAGACAGTTCCATACATTCAGAAGTGGAGAGTATAGTATATTCTGACATTAGGTAAATATCGACTAATCAACTACATGTTTGGTAATCCAGTTAGCTATGTTATCAAGAGACGATATAAAACAATCTTTGATCGACATTCAAAATTTTAAGCACTCTTGAACCGAAAGTTCCACACTTAATCATCCTATTGACACCAGTAGAAACCAGCTCGTGCTCAACAAAGCATACGACTGCTTCCCTGAGGCGACTGACACTGCCTATGCCTACAGAAACGTTTACAGAATTAACGTCTATAAGAACCGCCCTAAGATTCACTAGTGGACGCAAAAGTTACAAATTGGACGAAGTCGTCTGCGCGCACTAGGAAGATGCGTACAGGGCACCTATGATCAGTACCTCAAAAGTGAACTCATGTTAGTGGCGAACTTTAAAATAGCACAGGTCACCTATAAAAAGAGTGTCTATGAAACAAAACTCTCATCATGGAGAAACCTTTGTACAGAAACAATGTAAGAGTATGACCAGGTGTATAAAATAGCAAAGAATAATGGCCTGTCTCTTTGTTTAGAAGAATCCTTCCAACTGCAAACTTCATTATGGATGTGACGAAATTTCTTTTCAATGGCATCTTTCCTGAAAATGACCCCAAAAAAATTATCTGGAGATCCATCATATTCTAAAACCCAAGTTTGATGCCAGCCACTTATAACACCAGTGGGACACAGAACTATTCGCCTCCAAAGTCGAAATAAACAGAATAGTCAATGTTCTTGTTCCTTGAAAAGCCTCAGGCCCGGACGTAGTTGACAATATTCTGATAAAAGACACCATCAGATGTTTCCACATCTTACCTCATCGCATGTTGGCGTCTTCGGCATTTCTGCATGAGTACTAAGAGAGCGAAGCTGGTCATTTCGTGAAACAAGGTAAATACCTCAGCCTGTCCCCTTCTTTTAAAACAGTGTATCTTTTTCTGGCACAGGAAAATCTACTGGAGAGAATGGTGCTTAACAAACTCCTATGTTACGTTAGTAATTCCAATGGCATGAACTGGTCCCAGTTTGGATTCAAGGCTGGTCATTCAACTGAACATCCACTCTGAAAATTTTTAGACGTAATTTATATCAACTAATCAGAAAACAGGTACTCAGCAGTCATTGTCCTGGATATTAAGGGAACCTTTGACTACTGTAGTGGTTGATATCATTGTCCGAAATGTCTCAAATGCCCGACCTCAATTCACAATCTACTCCGTAGCTATTACGAAACAAGACAAGCGCAAATTTCTCTGAATAGAGGGATAAGAACTTGAGAAGAAACATGAGAGAGGGGTGGCTTCGGGGATTGTCTCTTGGACCGATTTTCTATAACATTGTAGCCAATACTGTCTTCTATGGTTTCGATAACGATAACAAAGAAGGAGACAAGCACACCGTCTACACAGATGATTTTCTACTCACTGTGAAAATCCCTAGCAACCTGGAAATAGGAACCCAGGATTACCTTTATGTATTTGCTCAGTCCTCAAGACACAGACACTTATCATAGGTCGAGGACCATCTCTGCGGAGAAATTCATGTTTCTTGAGCTTTTCAATTCATTTTGTTCTCCCGTGTTCTTAATTATAGGCTCTTCAGTTAAACGTGTAAAGGAACTCAAGTAGCTAGGAGTAATCTTGGATAACAGACTTTCATGGCAACATTCATGAGAAGATCCCTAACATGATACAGAGACAACAGCTACTTGTTGTACGTAGGGCGTAACGTACTATCTCGAAGCAGCCCTGAAGATTATGGTAGGCTTGCCTCCTCTGCATTAGTGGTGGAAGATAGTGATCTGTGGTCTGGTAAATAGTAGTTGACATCTTCTGGGTTGGTAATGAATTCCTCATGGATATAGGAATTACACCTGAGTCGGACACCACATTAAAGGTTTACGTCACCAACCACTATTCCGTCTGGGAGGCCAAGCAGGTGGGCAGTAGTGCCTGTGGAAATTTTAACAGACAATATTCGAGATATTAAATTTCACGTTAAAAATAATCATTAATTGTTTTGGCGTAATGTTAAAAAGTTTCTTAAAATTAGCATCTGGGCAAAAATATAAAAAAATTCCTTGCTTTCTTTTTAAAACAAATTTAATTTTGATGTATTCAGAGTTAATACCATAATATGAGATGCAAAACACCTTCTCATCAAAATTTTAATTGAATATTTATTGTATTTGTAAAAAATGAATGCATTAAATAACCCTTTTAAGACTGACTTGAGTACGTATTTTTTTCTCCATTTTGTGTTTCAAAAATTGTGACTTATTTGACTCTTGTGCTTATGGTAAAAAGGAAATATAAACTCATTTGTTTATTTCATATACCCACAAAGAAATTTTCTTATATGTTCGAAAAAGTATCAAGTATCTTCAATATTTATCTATGATTTTTCTAGAAATAAAATCAAGAAAGAAAACTTCTGCGCCTGTTAAATTCAGCTTGTGTTAATTTAAATTCGACAGAAAAATTCTAAATTTTTCGAAATATATAGCTGCAAACTGACAAAGTCAGTCAATTTGTCATTTTCAAAGTCATTCATTCATTCAATCATGTCATTTCATTCGATGTCATTTCATTCATTCAGTCATTTGTCATTCAATAAATATTTCAAATATATTTTGCGCCATCGTTTCCCACGGTAATAGTAATACAAGAATATGAACCAATTTCTTGATTTTACTTTAGTTTAAGAATATGAACCAATTTCTTGATTTTACTTTACTTTAACAATATGAACCAATTTCTTGATTTTACTTTTACACATTCTGAGTTAATATTTGTCACCTTGAAAAATAGTTTACTTGAAAATTTTTACTTTTTCTGATGAATATATGAATATCCTATTGTTAAGTGAACAGAATACTTGCGATATCATGTTAAAAAATTAAATGGAAATTTAATCATCCTTAGAAGAAACTAACAAAAAAAATCATATGTTTAATTTTCTTTAAAAGAAAGCATAACATGGATCTGCAGCCAACTTTTTTACTGTGTGATGATAACGGTAAATATTATTTCTTACTCATTTTAAAGAACAGAGAATGGTAAATGTACAAGATCGGAGACCTGAAAGTTAGATGGTTAATCTTAATTAAAGAAACGGAATTTGTCTGCCAAGAAAGCATGCCTTCGGCAAAAACCATTCTAAGAGAAACTGTCCCGTTCCCTTGTTACAAGGGTAAAACACGCAAACTCCCTTATATCCAGTCCGTTTGCCTGATTCGATCCATGGTCGAACTACTGGTGTTCAATGGCTTAACCACTCGACCAGTGATGGGCTAAAAGCTGAAAGTAATATGTGACATATGCATTCTCTCACCCAAGCGTTTTATTACTCGTGCTAGTATTTTGGATCATTTCTACTCTACGAATTAAAACTGTGGAGCATTATACTACATAAACATCTTACTACATTAACATGAGGAGCATTTGATGTATTAATATTTTTAAATGTAAAAATTTTGGATTTTAAATATGGATCAAATGTAAAATTTTTATTATTTTCCCCTACTATTCCTAAAATGAACGTAAACATGAATTCTCTTTATTTCTCAGGAGAAGACAGTGAAGACCTATCTGCTGCAGGACAAATGTTAACTGTTCTTGGTATCAGAGGAATAAATAATGTAAATTACTTTTACATACCTCTTCATTTTGAAATTCATATTCTGATATTATATCTTTTATTACAACTATATCCTGTGCGAAAATGTAAAAAGAATCTTATCTAGAAGTTGAATTTAAATTTTATTGAGAGAATAGATCAACAAAGAAAGTGAGTTTTTATTTATTGATGTTAAACTAGACACGTTGCTAGGATGAAACGCAAAAAAAAAATTGAATAAATATTAATAGCTTAATTTCACAGCTCAGGCTGCCATTTCTGTAGTGAATAAATAAATAAATCCTCTAATTTACTAAAAATAATTTATTATCTAAATAGAACGTCATTAGAAATGAAAAGAATATAATTCAAAGGACGTCAGGGATCTTCTAGAGAAATTTTAAGGTTTATGGTAGTTATCATTCTTTTTCAACTAACTCAAATTTCTTGCTTAACTAAATAATTAATGTAACTGTTCTTTCTGTTTAAAGCCTTTAAATCTCACTCCTAGAAGCGAAACAGGATCTAAATCAAAGCAATAAATTCATTTAGCATTAGTCACATAGTAACTCCTCAAAATCTTCTTTAAATTAGAGATTGTTTTATATTTTAAACTTTAACTTAATAGTTCTGTTTAGATACTAAATTATTTTTAGTAAATTAGAAGATTTATTTATTTATGAATCACAGAAATATCATCATATCACATCATATTTATGAATCACAGTACCACAGATATGGCAGCCTGACCTGTGAAATTTTGAAATTTGTGAAGAAACATTTGTGGCGAATTGATATGGTTTAAAATATAGACCCGTTAAGTAAACTGTAATTTTTAAGATTAATTTTCAAATACATCATGAACTATTCATAGTCATTATTAAGATTTCAGTTAAAAATATAAAAGTTCAATATTTTGATTGAAAATGCGGAACGTACAGAGATTTATTTCTAAGTAAACAAAAAGTCAGTGAAACTAAATGCCATATTCAGATCCTTATGATCCGTATCATACAAACTGAAGATAAAACTGCATTTTGCATTTTCTAGTAAATTGAACAATTTAACCTATTTAACTTAAAAGGTCTAGCTTTTAGTAACATAAAAATATGGTAATATTACGCGAAGTTAAGCGCACATAAATCAGAGATTTAGATGCTTTAAGAATTGTTGGTGAATCTTGGAATGAATTTCCGAAAAGCCCTTGAATTTTGTTTGGACGAAAATTCGTTCATTCGTTTTAAAAGAGAGAGGAAAACAACGCCAAAAAATTTTTCAAGGCACTTATGCAATAGAAGTTCTCAATTTTGCCAGGAAATTAGATTTGGAAGTTGACACTGATGCTGTCAGTTAGTTGTTGGATTAAAATAACAAAGAGCTAATAATCGATGTGCTTAATAAATGAATAAATCTCTACTAATAGATACGCTGGCAAATTGCTACCAAAAAAGCGACATCTCAGGCCTTGATATACTGGAAAAGTCCATCATAGTTGAAAGCTTGACAGGAGGTTTCTGAACCTTGAATTCGATTATTTAATTTAGGCAAAGCAGGTGAGGATTATCTGCATATGCTTCATTCAATATTTGGCTAAGAACACTGAAGGGAACGGAATCCAGGCCTTAATACCTTTGTTGGGTTACAAGCAGCCTCTCGAAAGGTCATTAACAATAGCAAATGTTTCAAAAAGGCACTACAGTCACAAATTTTCTCGCCTTAACTGGGATTCGAAACCAAATCCATTGGCTTTTCCAGTCAGTCTTCGCTACCTGCGTTCCATAGATAGCAGCCAACTGAAAATGCATTTACATTCCGATGGACCACTTCTGAATCTTTTGAAATGAACTAAGGCCTTTCATTTGAAATTAACGTCTAGGATCTGCTGAATATTGTCGTTTTGTGTTATGCGGGGGTGGGAAAGAGAGAGAGAGAAAGAAAGAAATATAGAATTTTACGCATAAAGTTTGAAGAATTTTTAAATTTTTCATGGAAACTACTTGTTTGTATCAAACTTTCATTAGAATACCTCTTTAAAGCATTTTGTATTTTCTTATTGTAATTAAGAAGTTAATAAAATATTTCTCTTATAGATTGCAGACGCTATCATTAAGTGTTGGTCCTCCAAATTTTCATATGAAGCGGTACAATATGCAAGGTATTTTCTAATTTTAATTTCACAAATATTCATACTTTTTCAATCATACAGATTTGAGGCTTTGAATGTAGAGAATTGTTATGAGACTCCTGTTAAAATTAATTTTATTGATAAAACTTTGATTATGAAATTATTTATTAATATTTATGTAATTATTGGAGTTTATTGATAATACATAGTATATATTATTGATACTATATGATATGTAACTATTACAGGCAGAATTCAGTGCTACTATATCATGTTTAACTATTACAGACAGAATGGTCAATCCATCAGAGAACCTATGGCTCTTGTTATTCAGGAAATGGTCCCTGCAGATTTCTCTGGAGTCCTATTCACAGTGAATCCAGTTACCGGAGATCCATCCCATCCTTATATTACAGCAAACTATGGATTAGGAGAAGTAAGGATTATCAAGTTAATATGTATAATATATGTCTTAAAATAACTCTGTTAAATTCTTATCGCGTCACAAATATCAGAAATTCGTTATAACGCCAGCTCAGAAGTAAAACTGCAAAGTTATTTTTTTTTTACCAAATAAAAGTTTATTCCAGTGAAAAAAAAGGTTAAAGAAATTTTTGTCCAACAAGAAAATTTGCTTTTGCTTAATATTTTGAGTTCAGAACTTTTCGTGTACAAAGGTAGTAAACAAAATGCCCGATTAAATAATAAAAATTTTAGAAAAGGATGAATTTGAATAATGGACAATGCTATGAAAATGGAAACCATATCCCTAAGTATCTTTACTGATTTCATTTTTAGCTTTTGAATAAACAAATCTTTCTTTGAAAAGCGTAAATGCAGTATTCCGTTTGATTCGGAAATTTGCTGTTAGGAACGTAACAAGAGAAAATGTTGGCTGACATTTAACCTAAGTAACCGGTATTAAATATTCGGAAATTTGCTGACAACATCGGTAACGTCTACAATCTATTGGTAAAATTCCTAAGGCCTAAATACTCAAAGAAACTTTTCATTTTTATTAATAAGGCCACGTTTTAACAGATTTCCATTGCTTATGGTAATATATATATATTATTTCTATTTAAATCAAATTCAGAAAGGAAATTAATACTTTTATTTAATAATTATAATTTCTATGATAATAATTCCTATAGTGTGAAATAATTTAAACTGCTTTTAACCCAAAGAAGTTATCCGTATACTTCTCGAGTTATCTCCCTTGCTTTTTCAACTATTGACACAAATACCACTCAAAATGTAAAATTTAAGCAAAAACTTTATTTGACACTCCTGTGGCCTTTTTTAAAATAATAAAATAGGCTATCGAAATAGATGTCTTACGTGTTAACAACTTATTGAGCACGCGAATACCTCTTAGTACTCTCATAATCACTGCAGGCGACTTTCACGGGCAAGGCGCAGTGATGCGATACAAGCTTCACTAGGCTCACCTATTTATAAAGCCTCTTGCAATCAAAATTTCATAACCTTCTGAGCCAGTAACGAGGGAAGAAGAAGACTGACGAATTTAACTTAAACCCTAAATGTTAATATAAATTAAAAGCAGTAGTTTCAAACCCAGATTGGCCTACCAGCGGCCAAGCGGTAAAGTCGCTTAACTTTGGTACTTCGGTTCGAATCCGGCGAACGGGTTGGCTGAATGGGCGTCTTCGTGGTTTTCCTCATGTGTAACATGTATATGAGCCAACTTCCCTTGGAAAGTCCTTTAGACAGATAGCCACCCTTATTTTTCTTAATATTACATCATTCTTAATGTAATACAATGGTATGTGACTATATACAGAATATGAGGGAAGTGCCCCTAAGTATCTCAAAGAAAATTGTCAGTGTAATTTCAGTTGCGATATTATTATGGTATTGGCAACATTGCTTTCATGCTCAGACTCTATTTTTTATGCATATGTAACGAGACATTCTTATTTACACGTATTTCACATGTTGTTAATACCCCAGCTGCATGAAAAGGGAATCATGGATCAGGGGTGAGTACAGCAAGATGGAACTCTAGCCCATTTTGCTCTTCAGGTGAATGATTTTCTTAATGAATAATTTCGATGAACTGGATTTGGTGTGGTTTTCAAACATTTCCATCTGCTACTGTTTCTTACGATGTGGAAGGAAACTTTCGCAAGATAACCCTTCAGACGTTGTGAAGCATTTTAAGCAGGATATGAGGATCTGTATGTACAGCACGCCGCCCAGGGTGTACAGTGGTTACTGATGCTGAATGCCGCACAAATGGACTCTGGGCTCAAATCCCGAAAGAATGAATGGATGCAAAACAGAATGGATGCTTGTAAGCGTATAATGTCTGTGGGGAAAGCAGACATTCAAAATACACAGAAGAAGAGGGATGGCCGATCCTGGGACCGCCTCAGGATGTTCTCTCTCAAAAGTAGAGCAGAAGCTTAACAGTTAGATAGGTTCAGCAATACCTTATAAGGCTACATTTTGTCCATAACTGGAACTTTAGTCCCATGACCCTAATAAACTGATAGCGAATTATCTCTGTATCTAAAATTGTAAGAAAAGACTTGGAAACGTTTCAAACAACTTTTTATAGAATAGAACTTGTAAAAAAACATGGCTGTATACGTGCTACAGATAACTACTGCTCGTGGCAATGCAAATTGAATAAGAGCAGTCAAATCAATTTAAACGTTGAGCAATAGTCTAAGACTACACAGTTAAATACTAAGCTATAAGCTGTCTCAAATAATCTAACGGCGCTTAAGTTTAAAGCTTCGGTTTCTAGACCATGCGAAGCCGAGATAATCGCATTTAGCTATAGCTTGCAGAAATCTAACCATGCAGCGGGAATACCCAAAACTCTCTATATAACAAACTAAAAGCCTTATCTTAAAGACACCTGCAAGTTAATTTGCATTCTAGTGAGGAATACGGAAAGATGAAGTTAAAACAAGGCTCAAAATCATAATAACTGGTTAGTTTAAAAATGCGTGCCTTCCAACCTCGATCACCTCTGTTATTACAGCTATGATAGACTTGCTTCTACCTGTACCTGTGTGTACAGCATGGAGGAGCATATACAAATCCATGACGCACATAGTTCGTAATGTGAGTGAGTACTCAACTATAGTATGTACTAAATAAATAAACTAAAATTACATTGACATTGCTCTGCGTGATAGTCAAACCGGGGATATAGGCATTTCTTAGATACTATGCATTTGTTGTGTGCTACATTTCTTTGTTTGACCTCCTGTGCCAATTCTATTTCTAACGGTGCACCAAATATTTTACTATTATATACCAAATACTTTATTCTAGTGGCCACAGGAAAAATCATTTTTCTTTCTCTATAGAAGATTCCCTGGCCTTCCTGAACAGGAGAAGCTGAAATTATAGAATTCTGATAGCTTATCTTGGATTGAATTCACGATGACTGAACAGGCTGTATCTACCGGAATGAAAATATGAATACGTTTTCCTTAGAGAAAATTTCCTGAATGTTAATTACTTTATCTTGGCAAACACCTGTTGATTGTCTTATTGTAATTATTTAACCAACCAATTGATGGAGCTGTCATTTTCCGTGGCAAATTAATTTCAGAAATTTTACGCGTTTAAAAGCGTCTTCAAAGCGTTCTTTTGGCTTTCTTTGTATGAAAAATCATTGATATTATATCGTAACGATCTGTCTAAGATATTACTCTGTGCTAGAAAACAGACTGAATTTTTAAATTGACTAATTTTATAAACATTAATCTGAAAATCCAGACAAAACTTTTAGACGTAATAGGGAGCCTGCTAAATTAGAGAAATTTCTCTCAATAACAATTCTATTTCTTTCAGTATATTTAAAGTAAATTTCATATCGTCCAAATGGGACAGTTCTATTTCTCAATTTCTGCTGGGCGGATTGATGAAATTAAAATTGCGTTTTGCATGTCTCGAAAGTGCGACTTAGAATATGTGTTAGATTTATATACAGTATTGTTCTAACATAGAGATTTTGACACAAAATCGGACTTTTTCTGAAATAACATACCATTTTTTTTTCATATTTCGACCCTACGACTCAAATTATGCCCAAATATTGAATTTTGTAAAATTTATTGGGAAATTTACGGAGAAGTACAAAAATTTAACTTCACATTTTTTTCAGTGGGCACCAAGATTAATTCACTTGGCGAACTTCTTAATATATGACAACCTATTTTCCTTTCCCTTCCATTGTGCAGAAGAGGGAAAAAAGTCACATCGTTCCTACTTTCAAATAATTTTAACAAAGTGCCTAAGCCACATTTGATGTTTTATCGCTTTCAACAAATATGCCAAATTTCAAAACGCGCCAATTCACGTATATCTTCGGAAGCGTGCAAATATAAATACACATATATCTTAGAAATTTTGAATAAAAAACTCAAATTTTTTACAGGTATGCTTAGAAATACATCTACTTTAAATGATGGTAAAAATTTTATAGATTATAATTAAAATTTGTTTTTTGAAAAATTTATAAAAATTATTTAAAAATACAAATTTTGAGAAAAAATCATAAAAAGTGGACGAATGTTATTTGGAATGAACCTAAATTTCGAAATGCGAAAGGAAGAATAAAATAAGTTTAATAAAAAAATTAGATATTTATAATTATATACCAAACTCAATTAATACTGAGGAGATAAAATTTTGAGAGCTGATTTTCTAAAAACTACTCGTGCGATTTTTACAAAACTTGGCAGTTTGGCATAATTTGAGTCGTAGAATCAAAATATGGAAAACAAATTGGCATGTCATTTCAGAAAAAGTCCGATTTTTCATCAAAATACCTATATTAAAACAATGCTGTATATAAATCTAATATATGTCCTAAGTCGCGCTTTCGAGACATGAGAAACGGAATTTGAATTTTGTCAATCGGCCCAGTAGAACGGGAGATAAAAAAACTATCTCCACCCCCCCTTTTTTTGTTGGTGCAGTGTACATGCAAAAATATTGCCCTTAACTATTACATTTATTTATTATTTCATTATGTGGACTTCTAATGACTACGTAAGGTTGTTGTGTTAAACTATAACTCTTCTTTTTATGTTAACCAGTTATTATGATTTCGATCTTTACTTGATGATTGCTAATTGTTAAACTAACCAGTTATTATGATTTTGATATTCCATATTCTTCACCAGAATGTAAATTACCTTGTAGTGTATTTCAGCTATTTAAGCTGAGGGCTTTTTGGTTCGAGATAAATTCTGGCACTCGCGTAGCATTGTTAGAATCCAGCCAGATCTAGCTGAATATAATTATACCAGCTTTGCAAATCTCTCGCAGCCGTTTGATGCATTAAACCCCCCTTCCCTGTAAAGTCAGATTGAGGCAGCCTTTTTTTATAGATTAAGTTATTGCACCTCTATATTCTTAGATTACAAAGATATCAACATTTAGATTTTATTGGACTACTTAAGTTACCTCGCCACAAATAGTAGTCATTTGTAGCATGAAGTGGTTTCCCTTATGTTCAAAGTTCTGTTTGATAAAATATTGTTTGAAACCTTTTTAAGTCTTTATTGTACTACTTCAGATATAGTGATATTGCAGTACTTGTCCAGTAAGGTTACAGAACTAAAGTTGACCAAGTATAGCCTTATAACTTGAACAATTTTATGAACAATATGAATAATTTTACGAAAATCTGCAACCAGTGTTGTTGAAGTATAATAATGTATATGAAAACATAAAACGTTTGTTGTGTACTATTTTGGTAACTCAGTAACATCATATGCATTTTAGATTTAAAACATTTCCTAAATATTACGTAAAATACTAGAAGACAAACGTATGCTTCATAGCCAAGCAGATTAAAAGATATCCTAAATTCTCACAAGAAAATAAAACATTTGAGTAATTTACCTGTAAATTGTTTTAGATTTTTACTCCTTTCAAAAGACAATTAATTTCTGGTTTTCTTTCAGACTGTAGTATCGTCATTAGCTGAACCAGATACTATCATCCTTCGAAGAAAAGCAAACAGTACAGTATCTATATTTGAAAAAATTATAGGCTCTAAACAAACTCAAGTGTTCATGAAAGGTAATTTCAGATTTTAATGCCTATATCATCAGGAAGTTATCAATGAAATTCTTATTATAATTTCAATTTTAATTCTTATGTTATCATATGATATTTATTCTTATGATAATTAGTAAGATTTCTCAATTGCTAGTTGGTGATGGAGTTGAACATAAGAATCTTACTAACCAATCTGAAGTTGCGTGTCTAAGCGATGAATGGGCTGAAAAGATAGGTAATGTTGGACTTCTGGTACGTATTTCAATTTCTTTCCTTGAAACAAATTTTTTAACGCTGTTGCTAATCTCGATTCATTAAACTCATGCATGGAACATTTAAATTAAAAATTTGAATAATTTTTTTAAATGAAAATTCATATAAAGTAATTTCTCGACTGCTGTTGTGATATATATAAATAACTTTCCCTTCCTGTTTTGAATTTTATTGCTTTTGTTGCGTATTCTGGTGCTCAGTAGGAATTTATCCTACTCTTACCAGAGCTTATAACGGAATCCCACTAGGGGCCTCCCACATAACGGCTCTTCATAATTGTTTCAGCATAAAAATGTGAACACTTAAGATTAGTAAAATGAGACACCCTGTCTCTAGAGGACTCACTGTTCAAATTTTAAGAATATGATTGTCGTTTAGCAAATAATGTAATACTAGCTGTTATACTGGTAAATGGTCTCAAAGCTTATTGTCATAATAAAGGTAATACAAGTTCGAAATTTTATGCCTAAGCGTGATGGACCTTATTTAGTGATCACTAATCGTTCACTCATTAGGTATGACATTGATGACCTAGCTAAGCTAGATGAAGTCCTTAAGATTTACCACAGCACAGCCTTATGTGTTTATGAACTGCCCGTTTCAAGAGACAGTGGGACTCTTGCACTTTTCAGCAGACGAGCCTCACACATAACGGCTCTTCATAATTGTTTCAGCATAAAAATGTGAACACTTAAGATTAGTAAAATGAGACACCCTGTCTCTGAGGACTCACTGTTCAAATTTTAAGAATATGATTGTCGTTTAGCAAATAATGTAATAGTTTTATACTAGCTGTTATACTGGTAAATGGTCTCAAAGCTTATTGTCATAATAAAGGTAATACAAGTTCGAAATTTTATGCCTAAGCGTGATGGACCTTATTTAGTGATCACTAATCGTTCACTCATTAGGTATGACATTGATGACCCAGCTAAGCTAGATGAAGTCCTTAAGATTTACCACAGCACAGCCTTATGTGTTTATGAACTGCCCATTTCAAGAGACAGTGGGACTATTGCACTTTTCAGCAGACGAGGCAAATGAAAGATACGCATTGCTGGATCTTCGCTGAATCTGAATCAATCGTCTTTCAATTAGGCCTCGATTAGCTAGTACCTTTTTATAGTGCCTATGGTCTTTCACTTACTTAGATAATAGATGATATTATAAACAACATCAACACTCGTGCACGAGAATACCAAATGAACAATCATGCTTTCTTCTTTAGTATAGTAATCAGGTAAAAATGGCATATGGCATGTGTTCTTGGCTTGGTATAATCAATAGGCATTTAGCAATTATATACAGCAAATATACAAGCAATCAGCAATTATTTACATGGCAATCAGCAATTATTTACAAGGTAATCTTCCATTAAAGCGTCGAATAGTCGTAGAGGCTATTTTTCTGAGTCGAAGGCATAAGATAAGCAGTGCAGTCGTAGGATAAGCAATTAGTAGAAATTCGTGAAATAAAAGCCCTCGAAGCAGTCGTGGCATTCGAATGGTTCTTCGCCGAAACGGCCTATGATAGGAGAATCTAGGATCATATCTATGCGTCTGGCGTCAACTACAAAGAGTTCTTACTAATAAGATAATCTTAATGCCATAGGCCATTAGTAAATCAAATTTTTGATAAAAGGTGTATTAAAATACACCACACCCGAGGGCGAGTTCAGAAATATGAGCGTACTCAGTAGATGGCAATTATTAGAGGCAATAATCTTAGCATCTGGAGCAGTCGATAAACAAGCATCATCCGTGGCAGCCGCAGTCGAAATGAGAGAGAGGCACTAGCATAAGTTTCGTGATTAGTCCAATTGAAGTTAAGCAGTTGTAACAGTAAATTACAATTAAAACATTATAAAAGTTCTTTAGAACCATAATAATTGTAAGTTTGAAGAGTTAAATCAGTCCTTAATCTTCTATAACACAAATAAATGTTGCGGAGTTAAGAATAAATGCAGGAAAAATAATTTCGGATAGAATAAGGCGTGGACATGAGATGATGCGTGTTGGCCAATAGCGATGGAAGGAAGTCCTGAGACCACGAACTAGGTTTTAACACAGTTTTAACACAGTATGCGATTTAAAATAACAAAGTCCTATCTTTGCAGTAACAGTAAATACGAAAAGTCTTGATTAAATAGTAAAATATAAGTTAATAAGTAAATGTGCGCAAAGTCCATAAGCTTTGTCAGATATCAAAGTTCTATCTTTGTAAGATTATACGCACACGTGAGTAAAATAAGTACGGCCTGTGAGCCAGAGGGAAACGTCCTATGAACTAGATTTCAAATGAGCCACCTAGGGGCCGCCCGTGTGAATACAGCGTTCCGTAAATAATGGGAAACGGTAAATGAAAAGTAGCCATGATATAGGACAGAGTTTAGAAAATGGTAAATGGCAACAGTAAGAAAAAGATTTAAAAACTTTTTTTAGGGAAACATTAACTGACATTAAAATAGAATGAAAAACGACTTTTTAACAATGTTTGTCCATGTACGAAAAATGTTCTAGAATACTTCGACGGTTGTCTTCCGGCTTTAATTTCTTTCTATGGTATAAATAGTAAAATGTGAATGAATTTTAGCAATAAAATTTCCCATTATAATACCAACACACATATCTTCAATGTAATGCTAGTTTTAAGAGAGAAGTATAAAATATTTAAGAAGCAACAACGCTTAGAATTATGGCTCCTTGCTTACACATCAGTATTTCACGATCGTAGATTAAGAGAATTCTTTGTGTCGCATCTCATAAATCCAGTTTTTAACAGTTTTCTGAAGACATAAATACGCTATATACCTTCCATGAAATTTTCTTCAGAGAACTGAGTTAACTAACGGGTTAAAATTATTTAACTGAAACATAACACTTCATCGCAATAAAAAGGGGTCAGTTAGAAATAATTTTTCCTAATTTAAAGCAAACAGAAAAGAAACTGAACAAAAGAATTCACTACTCGCTTATTATAGTACTCCCCAAGACTGAATAGCTAAACAACCGGGAAATATCGCCACGTGTTCTTATACTTTACTACATGTTACATCTCGGTTGATTAGCATTAAATTTTGGGGGCCGCTATAACAAGGAAGCACCGAAAATTCATGATATCTACTTTCTAAGACAAAAGGAATTAAAGGAATTTAAATTTTTTATTAGAGATATTTTCTCCCTTTTTTCAATTTAAAAATTTCATTTTATTTGTAAGTAATGATTTTTAAGACTTCCTCAAATTCTAAAAGGTTTTATTTAGATACATGCATACTTTTCCTTATCAAAATGATACATTTAATTTTAGGTTGAGAGGTGTTTCTGTGGTCCACGAGATATAGAATGGGCTGTTCACAAGAATAACTTATTTTTACTTCAGGTATTTTTCAAGTCTTTTGTTTAAAGCCATCTAAAAAATAATTGTTAATATGTCTTTAGCAATCATTCGTTAATGACAGTTTAAATTTAGCTAAATCCTTAATATGAAAAAAAATCACTTAAATTTTAAGACCTAACTTAACAGCGTTTTTATTACATTCAATAAAACTGTGATTCTTTCTGTATATTTCAAACATAAAAAAATTATCGCTGCTGCAATCTAAAATATTTTTCAGGCTCGGCCAATAACAACTTTGCATACTGAAACAGATTTTGAGCTGATGCATGATCAGGATACTCCAATAAAATCAGTTAACGAATACTGGACAAGGGCAAATACGGGGTAAAAATTTAAGATTATTGTGTTACTTAATTTTATTTGGATTATATAATACATTAAACTTAAAAGATTTAATAACAATTCAAGATTTAATATAATTAATTTTTATAATCTTTCCCTGATTTTCGTTCTACTTTTTAATGACTTGAGTTTTATTAATAGATAACACTTAGCAAAAAATTATGATGCGGTTAATATTGCTATTCGAATATGAAGTAAATTAGCAATGGATATTGAAATATGTTCAACCAGATAGTTATAGAGGCTTGAAAAGCCATCTGCTCATGCTTTGTTCATTTCGTATTGCCAGTGCATAACTAAAGTGAATAATGATTGAATGGTAGGTTTTTCAGTTTACGGCAATAACGGTTACGTGACATTCTCAGTAAAATTATACGAGAAATTTAAATTTTTACATAATTTCCCTTGAAATAAAGTTATACTTAATAAATTAGTTTTTATTCGACTGAAGATCTAGAAGGAAACTGGTTCCTAATATCAGGGCTTATGTTTTAGAAGAACCGGAGCCACCAGAAGGAATGAAAAAAGTAAATATAAAATAATAAACAAAACAGAAAATAAGATGTAATTAAAATTACTTAAATTAAAGAGAGGAGCAAACATTTTAATAAATTAAATTTAATTTAAATATCATAAAAATTAAATAAAATGATAAAATAAATAGAAAACTAATAAATTGATTCACATTAAAAAAGAGTCATCGAAATTGTATGAAACAATAAAACAAATGTAAGGTGAGAAATTTTAGAATAACAGAAAATAATAAAAAAAAAAATAAATAAACTATACAGTATTCTTTGCGGTTAGATAAAATTTCTTCCTTAATTTAGCGTCAACTCTTTTAAAACGTACTTGACAAGATGAAAGCTTTTTTGAATAGATGATTATAACCCACAAAACTTATCTTTTCTGAAGAGATCACAGGTTTTTCCTTGCTGCGCTGAAGTTTTCGCTTGTATTTTGATCTTAGAGAGTTGTAAGATTTGTATTCAATGTTTAACATCAATTCTATTAATTACCTTAATTGCATTCTATCAATAAAATCTTGCAATAATGGCATAATTTCCTGTTAATGCTTAATTCAGTTATGTGAAAAAAATGTCTGAGATCTTATTTTCGTCTCCTGGTGAGCTTCGGCTGAAAATGACTTTTGTCAAAAATTAAGAAGCACCGGGAGTGGTTCTGGTGAGTTCCAGCTGAATCCTACCTATTACGCAAACTTAATGCCCTTTTACTAGAATGAATCATCTCCTTGAAGGATTGGATGAAACTTAAATTTCGTTAAGTACACATGCTCATGCTTATAATACACTTGTACAAATGAGAATTCAAAACTCATGCTTATAATACACTTCTACAAATGAGAATTCAAAACTCATGCTTATATTAAATTCCATATTAATTATTACTAATACAAATATTATGTCTGTAATTAAAATTATACGTCGTAATAAGTATTTTTATAAATTTGCTTTCGAAAACTTAATATTCACTTACAAAACGTTTAACTAATAACGTTACTGTGATTGTGGGCTTTCTAAAAGATATCACTTGACTAACATCATCAGAGTCTTAAAGTATATATTGTTTGATTCATTTCTTAAACTGAAATATAGGCCTGTATCGACCAGTAAAATATATTAATTATACAGTCCTTTTAAAAAATTGTGCAGTTTGAATCCCCGGTTCAAGAATATAACTCTTTTTTCGAAAGCTGTTCATCAACCAAAATATTCGTAAACCGAAACTATCTTCCCCATAGGAACTTTTGTAAAACAGATTCGAACGTTCCTAGATCACCGATGTTTACTTATTTAAATTTTACAACAATACTTTGTACATAAGTTCATAACAAAGTAAATCATTATACCTAAAAAAAGGATAAACGCAATATTAAAGTGGTAAAACTTAATTTTTTCATCACTGTGTGAAAGTGCACAAATATTGAAAATAACGAGGAAGGAAAAGAAAAGAGATATTATTGTTTGATGAGGATTCTACGATAAAAACATCTTTCTCTTTCTGGGCATCTGCTTTTATCGTTTATTTGTCTGTTCCATTCAACTCTTCTTGAGACTCTTTATCAGGTTGATAGCTTGTTGCTGCTTTATCACGATGATATCGTTAAATGAAAACTTTGCATCTTACTATATTTTGCAAAAATTTTATGAATAAAAGAACTAGGATTATCTTTCTTTCCTTCTTCTTCTTCTAAAGGCATTTCCTCGCTAATCGCTTTTTATTTCTGCTTCTGAATTTTTTCCATTTCTCCCTTATTAAGCTCTTCTTATGATTCTCTAGTAATTCCTCATTCTTATAGCTCTCGTATTATTCCTCAATGTCTGAATTTCTAGCTCCCAATTCAAAGCATTCTGCATAGAAGCACAATATCATATATAACAAAAATTTTTTAAGAGTCTATAGAGTTTAACTTGCTTTGGGAACATAAACTAGTATCAAACTCCTAACAGATGTAAAGCGAATTGTTGCCGTGTCTGAAATGAACTACAGAGCCTTGAAAAGGTTTGAACAACACCTTTTTATTTAACTGAGAACATAAATGTTCTTCTCGTGCTTCGAAAATCAACCACCATTTGTGTCGACGATGCAACTAAAGTCAAATTCCAAGTTTAAAACGTAGTCATGTTTAAAACGTAGCAATTTTATTTAAATCTAAGCTGGCTCAGAAAACTCTAGCCGGCGTATCAGTCTAAGCTTCGAGAAGCAGTAACACGCTACGTTTTACAATCCAAAAACCTCACCTCAAATACTCTCTTAACTGATGCACATTGGTGGTGAGCAAACGGAAAGTTAAAGGCGGAAGTTTTTGAATAACTGGTTAAGTTAAATAATAAATGGTATCAATGAAAGTCTTTA
Source organism: Stegodyphus mimosarum (assembly GCA_000611955.2). Lineage (NCBI taxonomy): Eukaryota > Metazoa > Arthropoda > Arachnida > Araneae > Eresidae > Stegodyphus > Stegodyphus mimosarum. The sequence goes on from KK116106.1 coordinate 143,949, forward strand.
ACCAGTTGCACAATTTTCTCAGGTCAAATTCATGCTTCTGTTACTCATTTCCTGCCAGGCTTTGTTAATTAGAGTTAAGCAACGAAAATTATTCAGGTGATAATTCCAGAAGTCCCTAGGGGTTAATTATGTGTCAGAGGTTACCTTAAAACACATTTGGAAATCATTTGTTCCTGTCTTGAGAGTTCATAGCTCAAGATACCGTTCTCATCCGAGACTCTTCTTTCTTTCTTTCTTTTTTTTCCAAATTATTTGTTCATGATTCGAGACGTTCGTGATCTCAGATTCCACTGTATAGCTAATGGCTTCATGTGCTGAAAATTAACTAGGTTTAAGATTGAAGTGTAACTTAGCACAAGCGTTTACTTCTTGAAGAAGAAGATATTATTGCTATTCCATTGTCATTCAAATTCCATGAAACAGTTTATGAAAACAATGATAAATCTAAAGTTTATTTTATCATTTATTAGTTATGACATACTTGAGATTAATGCGTTAAGTAAATCTTGCCATATCTGAGATTCGACGGCAATAAAGCTGAATTGTAATTCAAATAAAACATGTGAAACAGCTGTGAATTATTTATTTAAACACTTCCGCATGAAGTTAAAAGTGAAAAAGATAGTTCTTGATAGAAAATATCAAACGAAGAACAAATATATTTGAAGAAGTATGTTTTGAAGTTAAATAAACTAATAACAGTCTTGATGCAAAGTTTTCTCTGAAATTTTAAAAGCGTTATAATATTAAGGAAATTTTAAAGTTCATAACTGAGCTTACAGTATAATTTTAGCCGAAAATCTGTTTATTAATTACAGATGCCTGTTTGTTTTCTGCCTTCAAAAGATGCATGCTAATTTTTTTCTATGTATTTTATTACTTTAGAGAAGTATTCTTAGGAGCGTCTTCTCCCCTAGCAATTTCCCTCGTGGTTGGTGGAATGGACATTTACGCACATGTAAGTAAATTACATATTAAATCTCCAAATGATGCACTTTAGATATGAGTTTAAACGATAAAATTTTACTGAAAGTGATTAGTTTAAAATCTTTCATATTGTTAGCAATGAGATGAAACAAGCGAGTTATGGCCTACTTCAGTAACTGTCATTGAAAACTAGTCAGGATGGGATGAAACAAGAACAGTTCAGAGTAAAGTATGCAAAGCTCTAATTCTACGACTCTAATTCTGACCTCGAAGCCCTTAAATAGGCAAGCTATCGCTGTTTTCAATTCCTAATACACGGGTGATATGTCTGCTTATTCGTTCTGGCAGAGCAAATGCGGCTTCACAAATAAAGCTAATAAAAGTTATCTGAAATTAAATACAAATATATTTGTCATAAGAGATTAATATGTCTTAAACTCTTTATAGCAGTTATAAAACGCATATTATGTATTTTATTCAAAGTATCGAAATAGACTATTTTAGTTACTTAAAATGGTTTTAAGGGAAAGGATTATCTCTCTTTGTAAAACTAAAATGGCCCCCACCACAGTAAACATCTGCTAATGATAAGTTCTTGCCTATACAATCATACATTTAAATGTGCATAAATGTATCTATATATATATATATTGCTGGCCATTAAAATGGCTACACCAGGAAGAAAAGGAAATAGCAGAATCTTATTTACTGTGCATATAGTGTAAAGGGAGGAAGATAGGATTAAATCTGTGGGTTATTTGGCATGCGAAAATCAGAACGTAGAACTGCCACCTCTGCAGAAACAATGGCTATTATGCGACTGAGCACTGAGATGAGCTTGGGTGACAGATACGGATATTTCATTCCATGCAGCTTCAGCTGGGTTAAAGTTCATTATTCATAGTTTCTGGCGAGCGGTAGAGTGCCAGTCTCTCGGTACACATGATCATATGCTGTCAGTGGTGAAGAGATCTAGAGAACGCGCTAACCAGAGCAAAATCGAACTACTGAGGAAACTCAGGACAACACGAGCAACAAGCGATCGTATATTATCTTGTTGTAAAATGGCGTCACGCAAACCTCAAAGATAGGCCACAGCTACGTGCTTGACAGTTCTGAAAGTAACGACGGCTATTCACATTTTCGTCTATGAGAACAAGAGGTGGCCGGGATTTGTACACATTGGCACCCCTTACCAACACACCAGGTGTTGGTATGATGAAGACGAAAGAAAGCTGGCAATGTTCGTTCTCCATGGATACGGCGATTATGGTGTTGCACGCAGAACGGGAATCATCTGAAAAGACGACGTGGAGCCACTCTGTGTCTAGTGTTGTCGTTCGTCGAACCCAAGGCCATCTTGATCTCCCCTCAAGCGCCCGTCTCTAATTCAGCGTCAAGGGAAGCCGCAACAATGGTTATCGTGCTGCAGATGTCGTCATACTGATCGTGCGGACACATCTCTTCCTGTAAACGAGCCAAGTTCCTAACTCAGGGCCCGTAACGTGGTTATACGTTCCCGCAAGAGAACAGCATGACTGTTCTCTCTGTCGATAGTGGCTTGGAGCGGCTAACACCCAGCATGGCATTCAGTATGGCCCTCCTGGTCTTATCGATTCATCTGACAAGCATGAAATCCTGACCAAGACGAACAGCAATGTCATGAAATAATGAACCTCAGTTCCATGGCCATGGTCCAACAAATGTTGGTAGGAGGTTCCTCTTCTAACGCGAAGCACGATCTTTGCACAAACAACCAACATTCAAATGCGAATTCCAAACGAGATTATTTGTTGGTCTCGTTGGTAGAAAAAAAGCTGATATAAAGTCTACAACAAATAGTCACAAAGTAAATTAACAATAAACTGCTTAAATGTAGCATATTCTAGATTATCGTGTATACATAATTTCAAGCACTGAGAAAGACCAGGCTTTACGGGAAAACGCGATACAGCTGCTTGCTACACACTTGTACATGAGTGACTAGAATACCTGTGGAAGCATTTTTCTGATGATTAACACATTCTCTTAATGATTTGATAACTAGAACCCACACCTTAAAGGCTTCAAATTCATTCAAAGAAGTGAAATCCTGTTGCTTCACTTCCAAAGGAAATTTATAAATATTCATTAATTACTATCAGAATAAATTGTGGTTAATTTCATTTAAAAAATACTATTAAAGAAATACCAACTTATTTAAAAATACTCTCGACTGCATTCTAGAGCAAACGATGGCAGTAGCGAAGACTATTCAGTAGATGTTGTTACATGCACACAGGTTCGCAATGGATTGAATGCACGCAAAACCGATGACAGCCCAGAATTTCGAAGAATGATGAATAGAATTTTGCATTAATCACAACTCTTTAGATTAAAGTTACAAGATATAACTGGAACGAAGAAGCTGCTAAGCTGATGAATATCATAATGCAAGGAAGTACAAACAACATAGTGCCAATAATAAGAATAAAATGCAAGAAGTATAAATAAAATGGAAACTGAAAAACTGAGGCTCTCTCCGGTCTTATGTAGATTTCCCCCATTCGCCGAGAAATTTCCAGTACCTTCGATGTCTAGAAATTGCACTAGTACCTAGAGCTTTGGTAATCGGCAATTTTGTAAAATGCTTTTCCAGTTTAGGAAAGCAAAAGCTTTAAAATCTGACAAACGTCAAATCGTCGACAGTGTTGCAGAATTTTGCATTTCTGAAGCTTCGAACTCTTTAGTATCAAGAGACTGAAGTATCCCAGTACACAATTTAAAAAAAGGCATGAATTATCAACAATGGGCTAATAGAAACTTCTAAGCAGACCTAGAAAGAAGCATAAAAAGCCCACTGATCAAAACTTCGAAATTGATAATTTTGATAAATATGTTATACGGAAGACAACACAAAACTTTTATATCACAGAAAAGAAAGTGCCATCTGTACGGAAATCACTACCTGTGTTAAGGAAAAAACTAGACTTCCCGAGGCAAAAAGACCCTCTGTGTAATGTTTTGCGTTCAATGAATTTTCGCTGGATGAAATATATTAAAAAAAAATTCTGATCGAAAGGCTTGAGATTGTATTTCTGAGAAATAATTACTTGCGAGGAACGAAGAAACTCTGGTCAAATGAACTAACGATACATCATTAACATCGAAGAACAAGGATTGACAGTAACTGAATATTCAAGAAATGTTGACAGGATGACGCAACAGAATATGTTTGGACATTAGTTGAAAGACTTCTCAGGGAAAGGAATATAACTGGTGACCTTAAGCTTAGAAAATTAGAAAAAGTTATTGGGCCTAGCTTTGGATGGTGTTTATTCTCAAGAATGTCAAGCGGACTGCAACCACTTGAAAAAAACTTGAAAATTCTTATCGAAGATAAGAACGGCCTTCCACTACTAGAGTTAGTAGAAGAATTAATGACTCAGATTGGCAGTAACGATTCGGATTGTGATACGGAATCTTTTGACAGTGATTTAGATGGCATATCATACTTCTATGAATTTAATGTTAAATATTTTTTGTTCGTTTTAATTGTAAATTATTTTTGCCAGAATGGATAAGATTACTAAACCAAGTAAAGCTGAATGTTGGTTGTTCGACTTGACTTCAGCTCCGCAAACGGGTTTGCTGCATGGGCGTTTTCGTGTTTTATCCAGCATATGATAAGGATACGAGCCATATTCAGTTAGAAAGGCCTTCCTCCTTCAACTGATAGTCCTCGCATGTTTTGTCATAATCAGATTAACCAAGCCAAATCTCTCAAATATTTAGAAGACTGGAGAGAGGAAATATTCACATTGTGCCTACTGAGAACTTCATGGATGATATTTCTATATTCAGTATTTCCTTTGCCACAGTTTAAATGAAAGACTACCAATATTTGGTGAAAATGAAGGAAGAACACTGTAAGCTTGTTTTTTCTCCCATTATTATGTTCTTGGGGACCTACAAGCCATGACATGCTTTGCGTAAAAAATAAATTTTTAATCCTTAGTAAAAATTTTAAAAATTTAATTTTATTATAAAAATGTTAATATAAAATTATGTTAAGTCATCAAAGTCAAATTTAGCTATAAAGTACAATGGTTATCAGAAATTAAGGTAGTAATTTCTGGTAACCATTGTAATCTGATTATGACATTGTATTAGCTGAGTAAAACTGGAATATAGAAACTAGTGGCGCTGCACTCGGAATGCGTCATCTGCGAAGAGCATAAAAGTCCATGTATGAAAGCAAGCCCACATATTTCACTATGATGATGACATCAGAAATCTGAGATAGCTAATTCGTAACAATGATCTCCAGGCATTATTTGCCTGCAGAACTACGATGGAGAGCCATTGGGAGACTAGAGACAGGACAAAGTCAAACAGAGTGGCCAGATCTGGACTGTGGCCAGATGGAACCACAGTCCTTCTGTGGTTCATAGACTTTGGAGGCAATTTTAAACCACAGATTCGGCATCTAGGAGGTTGAGACAAGGGTGGCCAACTGCTACGACGAACGCCGATGACCGATATTTTACATTATGTACACGCAGGAATAGAACCGCTACTCCGACTCTTCTTTGATCCTCCCTTGCGACCCTCACGTCACGCCATAGGAGGGACCGTTTACAGTGGACACGACAATATGTCTACTGGACGCCTCAAATCAATGGAGGGCTGTTCTCTTTATAGATGAGTCCGGCTTTAGCCTAGAAAGCGATAGTAGGCGTTATTTGATATGGAGTGAACCCGGAACCCGTTATCATCCGTCAAACATCCGTGAAAGAGATGCATACGGAAAAGACAGTGTCTGTGTTTGGGGTGGCATCTCTTTGGGTGGACGCACAGACCTCCATGTCTTTCCAAGGGGAACCGTGAATGCTCAGGTTTATACAGATGATCCTTGATGTTTACGTGCGCCCATATGCCGGGGCAATAGGTGATGCTTTCCTGTTACAGGACGACAATGCAAGACCGCACAGGGCTCGCATCGTAGATGATTATATTCAACAGGAAACAATTATGCACATCGAGTGGCCAGCTCGATCCCCGGACTTGAATCCTATCGTGCATGTTTGGGATGCTTTAGGAAGACATCTAGCTGCTCTCAATCCACCCCCTCAGACCCTTACCGCGCTTGCAACTGCTTTGCAAGAGCAATGGCTCTCGCTTCCTATGGAACTGATAGACAGCATAATTGAAAGCATCACACATCGCTGTATGTGCTGTATTGCTTCTAGAGGCGATCATATTCCATAATAAAGGTACTTTTCCTATTGCAAACTGACACCTTCGATTTGTTCATTTTATATATGGCTTATTTCTATACTACCTTAATTGTCTGGTAATTTATTTTTTTGTTATTTGATACCTTATTATGTGTTGTATATTGTGAGTAAGTTTCATAAAATTCTACATGTAACATTTTCAGTAATCGTGAATTTTGTGATTTTTCCTTAATTTATGATAACCACTGTAGTTAAAATTTATTTTATACAAGTTACTTAAACGCGCAGGAATAATATTACAGCATTTCTAAATCGAAACTTACAGGAGCTCTTTACCGCATACCTCACAACATCAAGACCAGAGTTAGTGCGTTCGGGCGACGTCTGTTTGCTTTCTCTTCTCCTGGAGACGCATCACCACTGTTCCTCCGAGGCGCGCCTTTTAAGAAATACAGTCCGACGAAATCGCATAAAAATATTTTATTATGCTAGTTGCTATTACAGTGTATTTAAAAACTTGCCCAATACTTGAAATGAGAATCAAGCTTGGTAATTAAGATAAAAGCAGTTTTGATTTTTAGCTCAACTTTCCCGCTCCCCTTCCCCATTAAAATGAGCAGCTTTTGACTTTGTCTGAAGCATAGGAAAAGAAATAATGTTCGCAAAATGTATTTATTGAGAGTATGGCCTGTAAATGAGCATTTTTGCTTCCAAATGATTCCACATCAATTTAATGATGAAATTTTTAATGCATTATTAAAGCACAAGCAATAAATTAACAGAAAATTTTGAAATAAAAAAAATAACTGAACATCATTCAAAGAATAAAGAAATCTCTTTAAATACTCACAGTGGCGTAGCTAGAGCAGAGCGGTCCACCACTAGTGGACCAAATATTATTTTATAGGGGTTAGCCATGTTGATCCTCCCAGCGCATAAATAATAATGCGACTCTGAATTGCATACCGAATTAAACTGAGGACAAAAAATTAGGTTTTACTTGAGGTGGTGTTCAAAAAATTCTCCAAGAGACTTCAGCCGTTAAATACCTTTATCATACCCTTTTTATTCCATCAAACGTTTTGAATGAAAATTACAAATACCAACTAAATTTTGATCACGGTGACATTAATAATGGCGAACTGTTTGTTAAGAGATAAATATTTCATGAGTTTTGTTTTTGTTATTGTTATTGAAAACGGACCAGGTACTTGGAAAGGCAGTCGTATTGAATCTTTTCATGCTATTTTAGAATTTTCAAACTTACTTTAATAGTCGATATTTTACTTTTCGGTTAAAATTTTATTACACTTTGAATCATCAGAATTACCACCAAATTTAGGTAGAATATCAAAAAATCAATGATTTTCAATTTGATGTATCTGTCTCTTATATAATATTTAAATCAATTTTATCAAATAACTGACATACCTCTGAAAGTATGTTATTGCTATAACATTCGGGGAAGAATTTCTAACCTCTTGTTCTTTTTGCAGCGAGATCATATCTTAAGGAACAAAGGAGAATTTTGCCCTTATTTTCTTCACGTTTTACCAGTAACACATAAACAGGTGACACTGAATCTAGTTGATGTGAGTTTTTGATGATTATACTTCCTATATTTTATTTATTTTAAGTCTTAACCATTTCTTTACAAAAGGATTTTCTCACCTACATCATTAAAAAATTCCAGATCTTAAACTTGTTTGAAACCACTTATAATGTTTTGAAATGAATATGTAATTGATAATCAATAATTTTTATAGACCCTGTTTGCTTCAAATGAAAAGGAAATATCAACAAATCAAAGGGCATTTGAAGTTGGTCTGTTTGGCCGCATAATAGGAAATGAAGCTATGCACAAAGTTGGGGTTAAGAAATATGGATATAAAGCCATGAAACGAAAGTTTTTTGAACCTATTTTCATTTTTTGGGTAAGCTTTTACTGTTTTTTGGACTAAAATAATTAGTAGCTGTTTTAAATTTTAAATAAGTAATTCATAGCACTAAGACAGAAAACTTGGAAAAATATTTAAAGCAGATTTCATCAAAATAAATGTATTGATAAGATAATTTCAAGTGAAGTCTTAATTTCAAGTATTTTTAGATAACAAGTGCGTAGATTATTCAGAATATCATTTTTTCAAGCAGGTATAGGGTAGTTAGCTAAATAAATTGTATACTGCTCAGTTAAATACATTATACAATAAAATTCTCAAACAGAAAGTGCTTTCCTAGATTCTGCTGGCTGAAACTTGTAGTTGTGCTCGATGAGGAAATATTCACTCATTTGTACAAAATAAGTTGTTCCTTTAAAAAAAATTAAATATGCAATGGGCGTGAAACGAACTGTTTAAGCTTAAAAATTCTAATGTACAAAAATAATAATAATAAAGAAAAATTCGAAGAATATTAACATAGCTTTTGGATTACAGTAGTTCTAGTACGATACAAAGAATACATTGTAGAGTCATTAGGAATTTTTTGGAAGCAGAAGAATGAAAAATGAGCACCGCCTTCACCAGGAATCGAACCACGGACCATCGGTTACACGTCGAGTGTGCTGACCACTACACCATGAAGGGATGCGAAGAAAGCGGAAGAAATACTTTATATGCTCCCCATTTTAAAGGCCAACTGGGGTTTGGGAGACCCAATCGCCAAATCCCGGTGGTAGAGAATCATCATCCACCACCTTTTTAGTTCGGACGTCAGTTGTAGAGTCATTAGGATTTTTTTGGAAGCAGAAGAATGAAAAATGAGCAACGCCTTCGCCGGGAATCGAACCACGGACCTCTCGGTTACGCGTCGAGTGTGCTGACCACTACACCACAAAGGCAGGCGAAGAAGGCGGGAGAAATACCTTATAACATGTAGAATACTTGTACTGTTCTACACTACTTTAAGATGCCAAATTATAAGGACCCCAAAGTCATACTTTCCCAACGACTCCTACTTCGTTTCACTTTCTGACTACAATAATCATAGACTCGAATTAAAAATTTTAAATGAAATCTATTCATTAGCAGGTCAACCTGATAGTTACACAAAATTAATATAGCACAATCTTCGCAGCTTCTAGGAAATGTACAGAAGACGTTCAAATCGAATTCAAGTGTGAAATGGAATTAGCATGCGCCTAAATAAATCTTGGCTTGGTTCTAAGATTTTACGAAACAATGTGGCTTCCCGAGCTAAAGCTGATGAATCGATTCAGGCAGCAGGAAAACGTAACAAAGTAACGATCAGCAAAGTTTGTCGCAATTGTCTTTCAAATTCAAGAACTCTGTACTTGTATGCTTTAACTACTGTAATATGCATATTGGTAGGGGTTGATAAGAGTGGAAGCTGTAGTGTAAGGCCAAAATAATAAGATAAATGGCTTAATTAACATTAAAACGTTATAGATTCTATCTTTTAACTTGCGATAGAGAAATTTAAGGCTGCGTAGTCTATTAAAGAAGTCATTAATCTCTTTTCTGTGAAAAATTCTGTTATTACTCTCTTAAGTAAACACTGTTGACAAGTAAGGCGATTAATCGGAGACACTGTGAGTCCTAAGTTTTTAATACTATAATAACTTTTTTACCGGCAAAGCAGCAGCGAGAGCAAAGTGTAGAATTGTCAATAATATCTATCAAAGCCTAAAGTTTATGTTTACTGCTTGTACTGCGTTTCTATAATTCTACACTAATAAGCGGACTGTATAAAAAGATAACTAATAACTTTATTAACGCTAATTATTACACTCAGTTACTAGTATATACTCTGGCATGTTGCTTATCCGAATCCAGACAGCCAAGTGAGAATTTCTCTGTCTCTACAATAGGTGGCGCTGTATTCTAACCTAACATGCCGCCACTCGTTTAAATTCCAAATTTCAATATATAAATTATAAACATAAAATTTTAAAATTTCAAGAACAACTAATTCTACAGTCCAGATATGAAAGCTAATACGTAATTTCCATCATTAATATAACATAAAATAATATAAGCAGATAATCGTGAAACACAGTATAAAATAATGTTAAATAACATTATAAAGAACTTTAATAAATTCATTATGCTACTATTTTACTTGCACTTTGAAACAGTTCCATTTCAATATAAAGCACAATTTTCAATAAAAACACAGTAATGTAAAGCTAAGCATTGTTATTATAGATAGGCACTAAACTAATTTTACTAATGCATAAAATATACGCATCATTTGATGTTTTCACTTTAACGACTCCGCTTTTATTATCTTTACTTGGTAAAACTTTTACATTTCAAGCTAAAGATCATTTAAATGGGGGAAGATTATCTTACTTTAACAGAATTAGCATATCTTGCTTTAAATTTTCTTTATTAATAAACCATCTGGTGCGTTGTTGGAGATGATTTAAGTAATCAGTTTGACAAAGTTTCCAAACAATTTGAATGAACCTGGTAGTAATCTGCCATTTAGAAAGTCTGTTATCTGTAAGGTACTTTTTTTTTGTCTTACAAATCTGATCGTTTATTTTCACCTCTATCAGTAATATGTGGAATAAAATTCATTCATTTCCAACAGTTCTTTCATGGTGCTGCCCTTTTCACAAAATTAGTGTAAATTTCATTAAAAATTGTGCATTCATCTTTTAGAAATTCGACATAATTTTCAAATTTTCTTAATTTTGCACACGAATGTGATATTTATTATTTTGAATTCAGGAAAATGTGTCCTTACGATTTAAAATTTTAAGCTATTATACGATATGCTACAGAATATTATTTTTTCCAAACTAAAAACCAAACACTATCTTCCGGTTTCCAGTATTTTACTTCTGATTATAACTTACGTTAAAAGATATAAACTGAAACCAAAAGAACACATAGTGATCTATACAGTGATGGGAAAAGTTTTACATTCGAATGAAGAATGACGTAATGATTTGAAAAAAAATGGGACGTTGATTTTTTTTAACCTTTGATATTTCTATTCTTCCGAAAAGAATAAAATAAGCCAGAAAAACTGGCATTACAATTCGTGATACAAAAATTACTTTAAAACAAGCTACCAGCTTACCAGGAGTCTTACATAAAAAGTAATAATTTTATTTTCTCTGAACAGCTGAAGTGAAGACTAACATACGGAGGTCAAATTTAGCCTTAAATTACTTAATTCATTCATTCGATACGAGTTAGATCATCAGATACTTTCTGAATATTCCCATTGCAAGTTAATCTGCAGCTATTTTTAGAGTGACTCAACAAAGATTTGAGTTGCATTCCCAACGCATCGGATTGTCAAAATGTTTTTATTTTCTGATATTTCGATAACGAGTGTCTAATCTAAAATCACAATCGCCAGTGTAGAAAAACATAGAAATGGAATTATATGCATTTTGTTAATTATGCTTATGATCAGTGCATGGTGCCAGGTTTAAAACTTTAAAATTACTTTTTTTTTTTAGTTACAAAGAATTTTTGCCAATCAACAATATTTACTTCTAAATGCTTTTCATTTCTTTCGAAAATATTTCACGTAGTATTATAATGTTTTGAGGATAATATATGGTATATGCTTTTCACGATCTGTTTTTATGATGTTTAAGTTCTTCAGTTAATGAATCTTCTCTACATACTATACATTCATCCAGAGAATTTTATCTGTCCCTGAAATAATTCATCAAAAGCAATAATTTTAAATAACGGTTTAGTATTCAGATTATCTTCGTTTAGCAAAATTCTGAGGTTTAGTGTGACATTTGTGACGTTCATTTCGACATATTCATCTGTTACTGGTTTCTTATAATAGAATAAGAAATGAGGAAACAACACTACGTGTTAAATATCCAGTTCTAAGATTTATAGCTCTCTTTAGCAGTTTTTTCCAAAACTGTTTTAAATAAATCTTACTTCTTTCTGGTTCCATCTATGCTATCGATAGTCATACCGTGTTTATTTCATATCAAAATGGCTGCATTAAAAATTACTTTCATACCAATTTAAAATTGTAGGCTATAACACTGATAATAATGATGTATGTCTTTCGCAGATTTCAATGAAAATTTCAAAAATGATAAGAGATGTTGATCAAAAAATGAATTCAGAATTTCCGTCGATAACTTCCAGTACAGCTGCAGATGTACTTAATGAAATACTCAACCGTGTGAACTTTACTGCTGAGGTAAGATTATATATTTCATGAACTGTTTTCATAAGTTTTTAAAAAAAATGAAGAAAATATTACATAAATACAGATCAGTATGTTAGAGTTTTCTTACGGTTACTGGAACACACGATTATGAAATAGATTAAAATAACTGAATATATCTTTCGTATATTTCGTGTTAATCTTTATTTATGGGCGTTTTATAAAGACACATTTAAGTCTGCTTTAATGTTCTTTATAGCCTATAGAGTTCCTCGCGTTTATCCTGCTAAATGAAGTGTCGAGGAACCTAGTGAACTGATAAGCAAATTATGGCTTAGTTCAAAGAACAGAAAGTCAAGAAGGGCTAATTACCCTTTATTCACTAAAAATAAGATTAACTGTCGGCCGCTTTCTTTGTGCTTACAATAAGGCCTCCACTTGGGCTTAAACTCAAAATTAAGAAATAAGAAGAAACTACCACTAACTAAGAGATTTAGGCGAAACTAACACAATTCTAATGTAATTGGCCCCTAATCTTAAACTAGCCGGCAAACTATCAAAAGGCACGTAATAGCATGGCCGATCGTAACAACAGCTTAAGAGAGGCTTAGCCCAAAAGCAAACGCACGCTAATCAGGATTCCTAACTCTCTCTCTCGAAGTTAGTTGAACTTTCCTTTAATACTACCTCCTCCTCACTTGCAGTCAACGCGACTCTAAAAACTCATTCTGGTAGGGAGTTGTAAGTAAGGTTGAAACGAGGTAACATAAGAAAGGTTCACTAAATTAAAATAACTTAAAACATTAAAATTAAAATATACCTTAAAAGCCTATGAGTAAAAAAATTTGGAACTAGTAAAAAGTGTTATTTATTCTTTTAATCTCTTATTTATAGGTATTTGGGGTACACCGGTTAACTTCATTTTTATCCCCTTTCTACAATTTAATTTTGATGCGCATTTTAGCAAAAGGAACTTCTGGTAATTATTATATTTCATTTGTTTTCTTTTTATCTCTTATTATAATGTGTACAATAAATGCGTTTGGTAATCATTTAGCAAGGTTGGGAAAGTTGTTTGTGCCATCACCGTGTGAGCTAACTCAAGCTGCCATGAGTCTGGTACTCAATCGCGCTGTAATGAAAAACAAAATGGCAAAAATTATTCGCCATTTGTACGTCGTAGCGTTACATAACGAACGATGGCCTAGACAGAAATGTGCTTAATAATTGTGCGTTTTATTATATTCGTTTACTGCGGCAGTACTGAAAATTGCAGTACTTCCGATGAATGGACTATTACAATGATGATGAATATTATTGCCATGAGATGAATACTAGAATTCTTTATAATATGGATGATATGGATATAAGCGCAAATGAATTAGCAAGGAAAATTAGCCTTCTTGATGCATTTACTGAGTATGTTTCGGAAACGAACCTCAAAAGTAGAAGTAAAGAACTATTTTAAGTATGCCAAAGATAAAATATCAACCAAAAGGACAACTGGTTGTTTTTTAAATACTCAAGAGCTTAAAAAGGATAATCTTACTATAATGAAATTGGTACAGCAGCATGCGTGTAATAAAGAAATAAAGTTTCTGAAGTTTGGTAATTGAAATAGAAGTATCTTTTAATGCTTTCTTTGACGAATAAAATGTATTAAGAGCTTGTGGAAGATTACGAAACGCTGTTATTTCGATAGATCAAAAACATCAAATTATCCTACTGAATTATCCCGTTACAGACTTCAACAATCATTTTCATGATGCTAATCTGCTCAGTGGAGTTTCATCAACAATTTCCTCTGTCCAACAAAACTTTTGCATAATTAATCCCCAAGAAGCAATAAGAAGAAATATATGGTCATGCATGAAATGCTTTAGGAATCGCACAGACTTGGCTAATCAAATCAAGGCTGAGTTTCCGGCTATTCGCGCGATGACAGACAAATTATTTTACAACGTCGTAATTCATTTTTCTGACTCATTTCTGATAAGAACACGAAAAGGAAGAGGAGGAGAACCAATTAAGTATTATGATTACTTATTTATATGCTTTGTTACTGTCAGTAATAGGTTATGAGAAAGTTTTGAGAATAAAGATGCTATATACTCATCAAATGTAGGTATTCATTTAGTGCCGAATTTATTACAGCATACGGAATATGTTTATCGTCCAAGGAGTAATATATTTTGTAACTTGTGACTTTTGCACTTGTAAATTGTGTTATGTGGAATTAATGTAAGCTGTTATGCTATAATAATTAAAAAATGCAATTTAAGTACGCATGCAATGCTTTCTGCGATGTTTTAAAACTACGTTTGTGAAAATCAAAAATTGAAAAAAAAATACAATCTTACTTCTTAAACTACTGTCTACAGTCTTTATCAATCTGCACAATTTTTGGCACATTCATACAAATAAATTTAATTTCTTTATGAAACTCATCTTTTGGAATGCTTTTTGAGACTGGTTACAATTTTCTGAATATCTTTAATTGATATTCAATTTATGACGTTTCAGGTGAGACTAAGTTGGAAAGAAGAAAGCAGTCTATAGATGTTGAACTTTGTGAATGACAGAGTAATTGAAAATTCCTTTGCTAAAAAATGCTTGACGAGAATGTGTTTTCGTGAAGGCACATTGCCGTCTAACCAGAAATCAGTTATTAGTTTTAACTTTTCCAGCCCTATTTTTAGCTTAATTATTCGCTCTTCTGAAATATCTTTAGAAGTCTGTCCTTTGCGTTTTTATAAAAATCTAGAATTTACGTTCCCCCCAGAAATAGCAAATTCCTTATGAACTAATGCTTTCCAATCATAAAAGTCACCTATATAGTACTTGCAAGATTTTTGATACTGAAGTTTCTATGATAGTTTCAACTTTCTCCAACAGAGAGTTCTCACAAGAGGGATCAGTGGTAATTTTTAGAGTAATATTTGTCATTAATAGTAATATTTATGAGTGGTAATTTTATAAATTTCCAGATTTCTGCAAATTTATAAAAATTACCATTCATTCCTGTTGTTTGAACTCTGTAATATTATTCGGAATGCTGTTTTTACTTGAAAAGCATCAAGTTTCATATACAATCACAATCGTTTTACAAAAAAATCAGAATTAAATCTCCCTTTAAGGAAAACTTAATTATTATTCATTGTTCAGCTTTGCAATCCATGTCAACAGGTATTCAGTGGACCAAAGCAAATGATAAACTGCATTCCAAATTATGACTTTTAGCAAACGATATTTTAGAACAAGCAAGTTGAGATGTCATATTAATAAATGCTGCTGCTAGTTATCGTTTGGTAAGTATGGAAGAATTTGTTAAAACGATTAATCCTGTAACTTCGTAGACGCACTGTCTGTGTGCAGTAAGTGTAATATATAAGTAACCCATATGTGAGTCATCACTTAACAGTCAATGGTATTTTAAGTAGATTTAAATATCACATTTTTATTTCATGTATAGCGACAATGATAGTCTGAAATTTAAAAGTATTTATATGGAAACTTCGCATTCTTACTAAGTAAACGTTATGTTATCAGATGTCACAATCATGCCAGAAAAGAACTGGGCTCAAATCTCTATTTAAAAGCTTTTGTCATCGCAAATGCTCTTCGTAAAATAAAATAACTAAATAATAATATAACTTGGCCAATACTGCTTAATAAAGTTACAAATCAGTTACGTTTTTAAAACAACTGTTATCTGAAATTCAGAATAACAGAAACTTTGATTTCTATTACCCTTTTAAATTTGTTTTTTTCAGTTTGAAAAGTCACAATACACAGATTTGTAAGTTTATACAATATACCACTAATTGTTTGATTTGCTTTGAAAAAGATTTGAGTGTACAAACTTAAAGCCGACTAGATTCACGAAACCTCACGCGTTATGTATATATTTATATAAATACATACACGCGATATTATATTTATATAAATATACTAACCATTTTCATCTATAACATTTAAGAATGGGGCTCTGAACTCTATGCTGAGTTTGCTAATCTTCTGTCATCTTGCTCAGACGTCGAAAGTGCTGACGTTCCTAGGAGCCTTCAGGTAAAAATAAATCAAATATAAAATATTATTTGACACGTAACTTTTGATATACAGTAATATCTAATCCTTTCTGCATTAAAAAATTTAACTTTAAAGCTCTTTCCATTTTTTCAGGACTTAGCAACAGCAATTGCGAAAGAGCATGGAATGACATTTTCAGCCTTACCAGTCAATGTAAGTATTCTGATTATGTTTCAGCTAAAAAGAGATTTTCTGATAATCAATGTATGAAAAGAATAAAACCGCTTAACATTTGGAAAGTTGGATCAGTGTTTGAATTCCGGCGAAAAGGCTGGCTGCATGGGCATTTGGGCGGGTTTTCCCACGTGTGGCAGTTACCCTTAGAAAGTCTTCCAGAAAATTTTTTCTCGGATTAGGTAGATAGGCCTCGAATGTTTTACCGTTTCAACTAAACAAACAAAAAGAAGTTTTTAAGGGAAACATTTTTTATCTATTACTTATCTATTTTATTTAAAACGTCTGGAGATGATCGAGCATACACGGGCACATACTAGGGGGAATTTCGATTAGGGACGAATATTATTTGTTTGTTTGACAAAAGACGATAAAATATAGAATATCTATCCAGAAACTGTAATTTTCTCTGTTCAGATTTGTTTAATCATACCAGCAAATACATTCTATGAAATAAAAAGCGTCTCATCAAGAAGGAGTTATCCAAATGAGACGAAATTGCACACGCCCATACTTTATGACCAAATATGCAAATGATTAACTTGGCCAACGACGTACTAACTGTCTATGAATAGGAAGTAACTGACTAGCTGGATCTCCAGCGCATTGCAACGAAACATCCGGATGATGTGTAAAACAGAGAACATTCCAGCACTGAAGCATAACTCCGATTCGAAAGTGGTTTCGTTGACGAGGACTTCACTTATGATCCGCAGACGGGTTTACGAACAATATGAACAGATGTCACCATTTGAGAGAGGACGTGCAATTGAATTAAAAGTGGAGTAGTGAAATTGCACGACCGCTAGACATTTGATGCTACCATTCGACGTTATTGGCAGGAACAGATGAAACATGGCAGTAAAGAGCGTCAAGAAGATAGCAGTCGACCGAGAACGACGACAGTACGCAAGAAGAAATGATAGTTCAATCGGCACTGGCAGCCCCTGATTCGTCTTTATTAACGATCCGGACATATAATCGGAATGCCAATAACTGCAATAACCATTGATAAGCGACTCAGCTTTAATATTTGATTTCTTCAGAATACTTCATTAATTTTCTAAAGAAATAAGTACAGTAATACTTCAACTTACGTAAGCTCGAAATTATATGGGGCTTAATTTCCTCTCTTTCAGTTCCTTATAAAATTCAGTATTTTGGATGCCTGAACTGTTGGAGAATCTTAGAAAAGTTCCAAAACCCTTGATTGGTATCTGGAAGAAAATCTGTTCATTCTTTCAAAAAAAAAAGAGACGAAAACCATGCCAGTAACTGGTCAAATACGCAACAAAAGAAGCTGTCAATCTTAATAGATAATTAGATTTGAAATTTGATAGCTATGACGTCAGCGAGTTGCAAGATTCACATCACGAATAGTTTATAGATTAATGAGCTTATAGAGAAGTGTAAACAAATCGCTGCCTGAAGAAGATAGTAACCCAAACCTAGATTTAAAAAAAAACATAGCAATCGCAAACTTGAACAGAAGTGCTTGGCTCAGTGGAAACAAAGTTACAAATTTTGGATAACATAAGCTCTAATAAGAAACACATTCTAGCTACAAGGTAAGGATAAAAAAATTTTACCTTGTTATCAAGAACGTTTACGTGGTAAAAAGAATCATTGAGCCGTAAAAAGAATTTGTTAAATTTTACGACGCATCAACATTCGAAATAACTCCTTTTTATGTATCATATTTAAAACTATATTCTTTATTACCTGCATTTCTTGTAAGCAAAGTACTTATGGTTAAAAAAAGTATACAATGCATTTTTAAGCGTTAGTTTTATTTAACTGAAACTCTCATGTGTTTACCTGCACAGTTGGACCGCAACTTACTTATTTTTTTCGGTCTGATCTATCGCGTAACTTCGGAGTATTACTGAACTCTTTTCTTAACTATTTAAGAAACTTCGGTATTAGAATAGGATTTATTTTATTCCCCCAACTGAAATACTTTGTTCAGTATATTTTTAATACTGCATAAACTGCTAGCTTTTAAAACTGCTACACCATGAAGGTGGCATATAAAAAACGTCAAATTTGCGCCAAAGATACTACACGTTAGAATGTACAAATGATTAACATTCGCAAAAAAGCAAGTATGACTAACGCAATTTACATTGCGTATAAATGAGAATAATATACTGCGCGTTTCTCATTTGATCGCATTTGACAGTTGGTAATTAGTGTAAAAATCGTATTATACCTTATGTAAGAAAGAGAAGCTTCTGACAAAATTCCATTACGGCAAGATCGGGGCTTATCGGTAGTGCAGTTTATTGTTTTGTGAAATTGCTGCTTGCGTTTGTCGGGATCTCATGGCTCTCAGGCGAATATAAAACCGATGGATCCAGGATAGCTATACTGAACGCAATGTGGAATCACAAACGACCCCAGGCATCTAACGCCCGAGAAGACAGAGATGTTGTCCTCTTGGCCTTGCGGTACCTTATAGCTACATCACATATGTAGGATAAAAAGTGTTCGCAAGAGCAGTGCAATTACGACTATAGCACCATGGACTGTACCCACGTCGAATATTGTCGCGGGTTTTCTTGACGCTGTAGCAGAGGTATGTGAAACGAACCATGGCACTGGACAAAGAAGTGGCACCCCGTCGTCTTTTCAGACAAATCTCGTATCTGCATACAACGTCATCAGTGACTAACTTACCCGTGTATTACCCCCGGGGTTATATATACTGGTTTAGTATTACATCTGACAGTCGCAACACCAGGAACATAAAATATATGGACCTTGTTCTACTATTCGAAAGGGAAGCTTTGTGCTGTTCTGAAGTGTAGCGGCTTCAACCATCCGAAAGGGGGCGCAACGGCCGATCCCTCTTCCTTTTTCCTCTTCATGTTCTGCATGGTGTGTGGAGCTTTGCGAGATTGCGATTCCTACGTAAAATGGATTGATTAAATGGGTGAGTCGAGTAGCGTCTAGATTTGTTGTGGTGGAAGAAGTATGTCTATTATAAATTATCCGTGTGTGGAGGCACCGAGGAAAACGAACGTTGTCAGCTTGCATTCGTCTTCATCATACAGAGAAAGCTTCTGCTGTGGTGATATAAGATGCCCCTGGCATACATCGAAGTCACCTCTTATTCGCATGCCCAGTAATATAGGAAGCCGCCGTTCCATTTCTGATGTGTTAAGCTCTGTGGCTGTGCCTTATTTTCAAGGCTTGCATAGCGGCATCTTTCAATAAGATAATGCATGGCAGCACTTTGCTCGCGTTGTCCTGAACCTTATTCGGTACAGAGGATATTTGACTATTGCCCTGGCCTGGAAGTTGTCCAGATCTTTCACAATTTGAGAACATCTGGTCATAGGTTGCCGAAAGTCAGGCATGCCCCCACTTGCCACCCATTAGGATGAATAAACTCTGGCATAGAGTTGAAACCACAGGGAATGAAATACATGTATCTGTCATTTAAGCGCAGTTCGATATGATTCCCAGCCGGTTTACAGCCATTGTTGCTGTCAGACGTGGCAGCTCTGGATACTGAATTCTGCCCGCTGCTTCTCTAAACCACCTATAAATTTAGTCATGTCTTCTTCAGATTATACTGTATATATAAAATAAATAAAATTCTGCTATTTGTTTTCCTTCCTGGTGCAGCAATTTCAGTGGCCAGCAGTTTAGATCATAACATAGAAATGCTATTAAAATACGCAATTTTCTCTGATTCTTTAGACTGCTTATAATGTACTGAAGAATGATAAAGGACCAGCAGGCAAATTATTCGAAGCCTTTTTATCCAAGCATGGCCACAGATGTGTGAAAGAGGTATCTATATTTCTAATATCGTTTTTTTCTGTGTGTTTGTGAATAAATGTATAAGATTTTAACTAACATGATAACACACATAATTTGCTGAACTGTATTATTGTATTTTTTATCTTGTAGTGCTTGCATTGAAAATTCAATTAATATAAGTTGAAAACTCAGTTATACGTAATGTAGATATAATGTGATCGCATCGTACAGAAATAATTTTAATTATTTTAATTTATGATTATTCTGTATACAAACTGATTTTTAGTATTATCCGGAACTTCAGAATCCTAATATATCGTAATCGAATGGCACAGAGTAACTTAATTGATGGTTATGAAAACTGAAGAGTTTAACCTTTTTACACACTTTAGAAACTATTGACTTGTTAGTTATTTGTGACGCATGTTTATCTTGTAATTCAATCCTGTCCGTGATCATTTCATCAATACTTATAATCCCTGCAAAATAACTGGGAAATGCGTTATTTCATTTTTACTATGGTTTCGGCAAAGACAAGACAAAAATTTGTTTTTAACATTGGCATTTTATCTGGATCTACCTCACACTCAGGGTGTGATCTACCGTTGGCAGCTCTTCGGCTTAATAATTTCTCAGAAAACATCTGACTGAAATTAAAGCTACTGCTTTAAAAATACTCGGAACAAAAGTCCCCGCAGTTTGATCTGCAAGAAGTGTTGGTCGGAGTCTCATATAGTTGCTAAATGATTATAAAGAAATTAAAACAATCTATTGCATGACTATCAACTCAGGGGTCCAGACTTCGGTGGGAGAAGCATGAATGGAACAAAATTGCACAACAAGCACGTGCAGTGACATTAAGGGCAGATAAATACAGAAAACTTTTAAGACCTGGGAAAAAAATATAAACATTTTTCTTTTCATATCTTCAATTACATTACTAGTGTTTGCATTACAAAATAGTGGCACACGAAATATTTGGAGACCATCATGGCTTTTGAACAATTTCGGAAACGTTATTCCGATACCATAGCACCTTATATAAATTTTTAATATATCAAGGATGTAGTAAGTATTAGTTGCGTGCTCACATAAATAAAATAAAATAATTCTGTGGCTGAAGTTGTTTGTAATGATACTGTTTAAAGTAATCTAGAATTTCATGCGATGATGGCGCTGGTTCGAAATAATAGTAAGGAAGCTAGGCCGCTCAAAATATTTAATTATTTACATAATGTACAACATTATAAGTTAGGTGCTGTATTAGCACACACAAGGTGGTACGAGCTAACGCACCACAGGTCCGCTGCGTACCGCTTCAGCTACTAACTGAACTAAACTTTGCTCCTCTCACAAGAAGACGCTACATTAAATCGAACAGTCCGGCCCCTACTGAAACAAGATTCAATAACTCTACATAAATTTCCAATTAAATTCAAATTTACACATACCATATGAAATACACAAGGAGATACAATTTAACACAAATTATTTCAATTATAATTAAATTCAATAGCATATAGAGTAACAGTGTCACACATGAAAAATATTAAACTTGTTCTAAAATAAATAATATCCATCCATAATATGAAAATTTTACATTTTATTGTTGTCTTATACGGGGAAACTACTTAATTTTGTGACAGGCCTTTTAAATAGACCCTTTGGGAGCGCGTAACCTAACTACCTTAACTCTTTTATCCAATCCAGGTAAACTTCTTCAGCTTGAAATAAACCTTGGTAGCAAGTAAACAAGTTGTCTTCCTTCACGAGCACCATAGTTCCGGATTTAACACTATCTTTTTCACACTGCCATTTTGTTCATTGATTCCAAGTTGCGATAAATAATCCCGTTACCATATTTACCAAATATTTTGACCAGTGGTTGAAGCATCAAAATCCCTTGCATTTGAAGAGAGGGGTGAAACTCATCTGAAGATTGCAGACGACATCAAGCATGCAGTGAAAAATCTTCAAGACAGTACTCCGTTGATCGAGAACTGGTGCAAATCCGGAAAGTGTGTATAAATGCGCAAAAATCCCATTACTCATTATTAGATGTAAGAAGCGCAATACCCAGCTCAAAGGAAGTCTAATCCTGTTTCATGAACCAGTCCCTGTTGCTAATGAAGCACGATACTTAGGTATCACATTCAATAGCAAATTTAGATGGATTTTTCACATCCTGCATAACAGAAATAAGCGTTAAGAATCATGAAATATTTGTTCCGTATCATCGCAAAATTCCCTAAACTGGACTTCGCGAAAAAGAAATTAATCTACCTCTCCACTATTCGGCCGATCATGAGCAACGCCTCGCCTGCCTAGGCAGCCGCTACGGATACTGATATCCGGAAGCTTCAAATTGTACAAAACAAATTTTTAAGAATAATTACGAAGGCTCACTGCTTCGTCCGAAACCACATTTTGCACAAGGATTTTAAATTGGAAACTATGAAGGAGTTTCTACGCAATAAAAATGAGAAATTCCTCACCAAAGCACGTGCACTGAGCATATGAAATACTTCAACATATTTCATTATGGTATCTTAAACAAAGATAAGTATTTCATACCTTACCCTAAGTATTATCTTCATGAGAATGGAAATCAGAATTTTTCTACCTAATACGCTTTGTTTTCAACTGTTACCACCTACTTGGTTTTAAAACTTAAGCAGCAACGTCCGGTACTCAGACCTGGGTGGGTGATGTGACTTGTGAATTTATGAATTGAAATTCAGTTTACCATGACTTACACAGCTTTGATACAAATTTGTAAATACGTAAGTAATTGTGTCTTCTTTTACTGTTTTCGTCTACTAATTGTAAATATTATGTTTTCTACAAGATGGATTATCATTAGTTCTACAAGACTCGCACCATTTTGTAATGTACATGCAGATGTAATAAACTCTGTCACATGACTCTGATCTCATTTTGGTGAACTTTTATTTGTCTTTTCCTGCACTTCATACGATGAGACCTGGATCTTTTATAGACGTCATGTCCCTGCATCCTTATTGTGAACTTTTATG
Source organism: Stegodyphus mimosarum (assembly GCA_000611955.2). Lineage (NCBI taxonomy): Eukaryota > Metazoa > Arthropoda > Arachnida > Araneae > Eresidae > Stegodyphus > Stegodyphus mimosarum. Next base: position 167,287 of record KK116106.1, read on the forward strand.
ATGTTTTTGGTAGTATTTTGTAATTGTGTATTTTTCAACCATTCTCTCTTTCATCTCCCAAATTTCCAGATATCTTTTCGCCGCATACGTGACAATGGGTCACAACCCTCGTTACATCCAAGCCTGTCCCTTCTGAACCCACGATTCAGTTTTGGCCTACTTGAAGTCCTGTTATAGCACAATAATTTATGATAGCCGGAACACAGCACCTGATCACGACATGTATTTGGAGTTGAAACTGAAGTTGGTCTAGAGTTCGTCTCTTTGGATTAAAGTTAAAATTTCTTCAATAGTTAATTTTTAATTCCCAACCGTTTTTTAAGATGCACTTTGAAGGATTTAACCCCCGCCTCCCAAAGCCCACCAAAATACAGTGACCTAGTGGGTATAAATTTCCATTCGATCCCCTCTAACAACAGATAATCGTTAACCCTTTTTCTGGTTCTTAGACTAATTTAAACAGCTTGTTTAGTTCATTCGGAGCTCCACGGAAGTTTGTACTGTTGTGGTTATTCATCAAAACTGTATTCTAAATTAGTGGTAACCTTATTTTCAGACAGAAACCGATTTGGATGATTTGCACACCATTTATGCAATTTCATTTTACGCAGTTTAAACAAAGCTATTAATTCGGGCTGTAGAATTCTAGACTTTTCAAGTGACTGTTCTCCAAAATATATGTCGTCGACATAGAAGTCAGCAAGACCGATGGATGATGATACAGCTAAGTTTTAACATCCATCTATAGCTAACTGTTTAAGTGTTCGAATTGCCGTATAGGAGCGTTTGATATCCCATACGTTACGGTTCAGCTTACAAGTTTGAAATGGTGCTGTCCTTCTATAGAATGTTGAGCAAGTCTGTTTGTGGTGGATGAACTAAAAATCTGGAGATACATTTTTTGTACATCTGCTGTGAATGCGTAGCGGTGCTTCCTAAATCCAACTATTACAGAAAATAATTCCT
>KK116106.1:168263-190398 GCA_000611955.2 Stegodyphus mimosarum
TCTCCCTTTCAAAACATCGTTCAACGGCAATACGGATGTCCTGGCAGAAGAGGCGTTAGAAACCACTCTTAAACGTGTACTACTTTTGTTCTGTCTGTAGACCTCGTGGTGGGGAAAATACTAAGAATCATTTATGGATTCAGATTTCTTAACTAGTTCCAGATGCTTTACATCCTTGTGTTCTTGCATGAATTCCGAGTACTGAAGCCGTAAGTTCGAGTTCTGACCCACCGGCTTCCAAACTTGATTGAGTGTCTTCTCTACTAAACTGCCTAACAAATTAGAGCGCTTCATGGGCATGCATACGACAGAGGCTCGATAATGAATCTCATTAAAATGTTTTTCGCAATACTTCATTTCAGTACTAAGTGACAAATCCCGTAAAATTCATATTTTCTACCTCCCAGATTTTTTGCAATGTTTCTTCAATTTTTTTCTCTTTGCTTAAACAGACCACAGTATTGTGATTCACGCGGTGAATTATCCACAATACCACTAACTACAAATACAAAAACTGTTTCCTGGAACAATATGTCTTTTGACGCGCTGTGAACTTGACCCGATTTTAATAAGTGAAAGAAACATTCTGCACACAGCAATAAATCGATTTTCTCGGGTGTGTTAAATCTGTAATCAGTTAGGGAAATATTCTTGTAGATGTGAATATTTTTTATGTGTATAAAGGGAACCATTTCTGTGATTTGGGGACCAATAAAAAAAATCAAGTTCTCTAGAGAAAGTTTTTTCCTTACTGGCAACTGAAGTCCTCAATTTGTAATTTAAAGTAATATCAGTTTCATTTAATACTGCAATTGGAGCGAAAACCGTTGATTTTCTAAATCCTGACTGTTTCGCAAAAAGAGTCGACACACAGTTAATTTGTGAGCATCTGTCCATGGAGAGCTTTCCTTCGATTAATGTCCCTTTCGAAGTTTTCGTCATAACAACTGCGTATGGTAAGATAACATTTTTATTCGTAGCTAGTAAACAGTTAGAAAGGGCTTGCTTTTCCTATTAGGCGTCGGAGAAATATCCTTCCTTCTACCTGGCTGCTCTAGCGTCTGCGTGTGGTTTGAAACGGAATTCGAAATCATAACTCATCTTTATGAAACAATGCGTGATGCTTTGAACGACAAATATTACAAAAATAATTTGATCTACATTGCAATGGGACGTGCTTTACTCCCAAACAATTCAGACATAGGCTATTTCATTTAAATAATTTCGTAAATCTTTCACAAAAATTCATAGCAAGGAATTGACTACATTCAGAAAGAGAATAAGGCAAATTACATATTACGAAATTTCTCTCAGAATTATTTGAATGAATGAGGAGGTTTTTTTTTCATTCGTTTGTTTTGATTTTATTACTTTTTTAAAAATATTTTTCAATGTTTGACTTCTTTTTTCTAAGAATGTCATCAAGTTATCGAAATTAAGGACATCTGAAGCGTGTACAGATAATTCGAATTGGTTTTTTGAAGTTTCCTTGTCAATCTTTTCCAAAATGATAGTAGTAATGAAAATATCAGTGAATTTGTTTCGTTCAAAACTCAAATTATTTAAAGCCCTAATGTTTTCATTCACAGCATCTACTACATGCCTGAATTCTTTCGATGACTCATGAATAATATTTTTGAATTCCAAGATAGTTTTTATGTGAATATTAAAAAGAATTCTCTTGTTTTCGAAGCGATTTTTAAAGCCCTAAGTAATGATTCAAAAGTATCTTCTTTAGTTTGTAATAATTTTGCTTGTCCCTTAGATAATGCAGAATGCAGCTAATGCATGAATGCAGAATTTGTGCACCTGTTAATTGAATATTCGAGGCGCCAATATTGTTAAATTCAATTTTATATTCAATATGTTTCACTCTTCATATCTTCCTCTAAACTGAGGGAGTGGAATTTCAGGTAACTTTATTTTACAACTATTGTTTGCGTTATCAACTTTATTAACACTAACAACATTATCAATTAACATTTGATTGAAACTTACCTCTAGCTCGTCGATTCTTGCTTCCAGATCTAACTATACCTCTTCCATTTCAGAAATGTCCCGTTTTTCAGGAATAGTAATATAATAACAGAAACTCTGTTCGAAGGCTATCTACTGCCAAACGATATTTTTTCCAAGGCCTTGAGCTCCACGTGCTGGAATTATCCGCTGCGACAGTATCTATTCTGGTTAACTTCCAATTTAGTGATCTCTTCTTTCGATTTAATGCAACTATAATGGCCATTTTTATGCTAATGTGAACTTAATTCAGAAGTCAAAACAACAAAAATCAGCGTAATATTCTCAATATTTTCACAGGACTAGTTTGGATGGTTTTTACCGAACCATCATCCTCAGCTGCGAAACCGTAAATGAAGAAGATCGGAATTAATGATTAGATAAGATAAGAAAGCCTGGACAAGAATAAGCACGTGGCGCACGTGGCGGTGAAACCAGAGCTAAAACATAATTTCTTTAAAGGCCGAAGGCAAAATTGGATTGGAATTAGGATCGTTAACTAGAACAGAAAGATTTTTTTGAATGTGAAATGCCTCTAGAAAATCCAGTTCTCCAATGGAAGATGTTTTTTGAATAATTTTGGCAGCAGAAAAATTGAAAATGTGATTTTCGGACCAACAATTTTGAGCAACAGAAGACAGAAGAAAGACTTCTGAGTTTCCTTTTTTCTAACATATGCCTCATGTTCTTTGACGCGAAATTTTAAGGCTCTTTTAGTTTGGCCAATGTAAATTAAACCTGTGAAACCTGTGATAGTCCTGTGAAAATATTGAGAATATTACGCTGATTTTTGTTGTTTTGACTTCTGAATTAGTTTCGTTCGGCGTGTTATTGTGTCTTAATTAATGTGAACTTATTAGTTAACTAAATACAAAACTAACCTTGCGAGTGGCCGAATTTATGTTTGGTATAAAGTACGAGCAATGATGGCACTGGTTCCAAATTAAACTAACTAAGCTGGGCCACACAAAATACTTAATTAGTTATATAATGTACAATATTACAAGTTAAGTGCTGTATTAGCACAAACAAGGTGAGACAACTATTACTAACTAAACTGATTACTGCTTCAACTATTACTAACTGAACTAAGTTTGACTCCTCTCACGAGAGGGCACTGAAGCTGGAGGACGCTACGTTAAACCAAAAAATAATATTACATTATTCTAAATATATTTATTTCTGAATTCATCCTATAGCTTTTTTTTTTCTGAAATAATTAAAAACCATGTAGTGGAAAATCATAAAGTAAAAATTAATTAAATATTTTTTTCCATCCTCAGTTTGACTTATATTCTGAATCCTGGGGCATGAATCCCGAAAGTTTGATACCTACACTTCAGGTAAATATTAAGAGGTATAAAATTTGTTCAGAAAAGTACTTTCTTATTTGCTTGTCATCATTTACAGCGTCACTTTTTGTTCATATTTTCCAGAATTTGGTGAATTCTCCAAATATTTTAAACATTCAAGAAAAGAAAGAAATTTCGGTTCATGAAGCTATTGCTAAACTCAAATTACCGCTCTCAAATACCTATAAGTAAGTATCGATGCATGTCGATGCGGATGAAATTTACATGTGCTTGGTTTCAATTCAGCTCTTAATTTCTCAAAAATTTCACTCTTTATGTGAATAATATTCACCCAATTTTAAAGATACTTTCTTATATTTTGACCGTCCACGAAGGCATCTCTTCCCTTAGTCAAATAGCCCTCCCGTGCTTTGTAGAAATCAAATAAACCAAACCAGGTAATATTTCGACCAACTCGTTTTTAAAGAGGATTACTAAATCAAAATCTTCCCGCACAACCCCAAAAGCAATGGTAACTTGCAGATTTTCTACAGTTAAAAACTAGTGCCTCTACTTTAAACGAGTACTTCTTTAATTTTGACTGAAATAATTATTTATTTATAATAACGATAGAAATTATAATAACGATAGAAATTGCAGCAAAATTCCACTTAAGAACCTTTATTTATGTGAAATCCTGCTTAACTGAATTAGTAGGGTTAGCTGGTTGGTTGGTTGTCAGTTTCATGGAGCATAAAGCTATCATAAAAGTTATAATGCGGCGACGGATCGAAAGAGATTTCAATTTAGAATATATAGAGAGGTGTAAAAACAGTATTATAGATATGTTCAGGATAATGACAAGGAGGCCTAATAAACAGAATGATTGAAACATGAACGATTAACAGAAAAATGAAAATCAAATACAATCAACCTACATAACACATTTTAAAATATTTAGAACATCTAAACAACTGTAAAACAAAACAAATTAAATGATAACATCAAATATAAACATTCTTTTAGATACGAAAACAAGTTAACATTCACCTCTTTCCCGGTCAAACGGTGAAGAAGTACGTCATGGCTATTTAAAATATTTAAAATGAATTTCCTTAAAATACGCGGGGTCTATTAAAACTATGAAGAGCTGATAAGTTAACATTAAACTTTGAACAAGTAGGTTTACTCTCAGCTTTCAGAAGGCAATTATATATAACTCGACCGTGACCAATTCTAAGACGAGTTAAAAGGACCTTCTCTTTCCGGCTTCTAGTTGAGTCGCAGTATTTTGCTGCAGATTTTACACATTTAAGTTTGTTATTGATTTGAACATTCCATAGTAGCTGCCATTTACTTAGAACTTACTGTTGATGTTGCGGTTATTTCTAAATGTGAAAAGCTGACTGCACATATCAGCAGCGGACTCAGCTGTGGACTTAGCACGCAGCTCGTTTTCTTTTATTGCCACATGTACAAGTACCCACCAGCACAAAATCTGATATCCACGCCTCCATAAGTTGAATTTAGCTTTACAACTTCCACAACTAGAGTTGTGAGTGTCAGACAATACTTCCAAAGCTTTCAGAGCAGTATACTAGTCAGTATAAATTATGAACGTTTTTGACATACATTTGATATGTGTGAAGGAGCACAACAAAAAGCTGTTAATTTCGAAGTCAGTACTGAGTAAACCTCATGTAGACATCTACCCTCCATATGACTTCCAGTCACGACCGATGCTCCGACATCACCGGCTTAGTTCTTTAAAAAGCTGTTAAATTGAACAACGCAGAGTACTGGCGAAACATTCCCAAAGCTTTCTTTTCCAGTTCTTGAGTCTCTTGGCACTGTCCGTTCCACCATGACTTGGGGATATTTTTGTAATCTTGTTGATGAAAGAGGAATAAAGAAGTTAGCTTCCCAAACAATAACCTAGGTAATGGCTTCCACGGCATTATCTATAGGCACAACGCTCACCATTTCTTCAGTGAGCTCAGCATAAAAGAAAAAAAGAGTTCAATCCGTTTTTTCCAGGATGAAACATGGAGATCTACGGGTGGGCGCTACTTCTTTCTTGCAAAAAGAGTGAAAATAGTAAACTGGTTACTGTCAAACAGATGTTTTCCGACATTAAACTTGCAAAATGAAAGCACAGATGGTGAACAGATACGAGGTCAGTGCTGTAGAAAGTCTTCATATCTTGCTGAAAGAAAGTTTGCTACTTTTGTTTAAAACATGGCAATTCCAAGAGATAATGGTAGCCATTATGAATCCTATTTCCTCTCTGCTGCATTTTCTTCAGACGGGGAAGGCGATGTGTCGAAACTTCCAGTCCGTTCTCTATATCCATCTCGGAATCTATGCTATCAGAGCTCAGATTTTCAGCAGAATCTTTTTGGTTGTTGTTGTTTTAATATGGTTTTTGCTGTTTTTGTATTTTTTGTTTCTTTTATATCTTTAGATTTATATTTTGTGCTTTTGGAAATGACCATATTTTTTGTTGTTTAATCTACAGGAGAAAAGTTTTTGCTGCATACTAGTATCTGTTTGGGTTGCTACTGATTCAGTGCTTTTAACTTGGCATATGATGTATTTTGTTTAGGCTGAACACTTGATATTATTCTTCTAGCTCCTGGATAAGAAATGTTTTGGCTGACTTTAGTGACGTGAACTTCCTTCTCAGATTTCCACTTAAGACAGGACCTAGAAATTTCGTGTGGTCACCCTTACAGTTAATACACAGTGACTCAGCAGTGCAGTTTTCCCTCTCATAACCCATTACAGAACATCGAGCACATATAAGGCTTCCATGACAGGATATCATGGAATGACCAAAATGCTGGCACTATTAACATCGCGCTGAGTTTGGAATATAGGGTCTAACAGAACGCCATAAGTAACCAGCCTTTGAATTCTTTGACAAATTAGACGTGTTAAAAATCAGAATGACGTGCTTTGTATCAATTAGCTGACCTTTTTTATGCGTCTTGATTTGCTTGGCAGTACAGACATTTTGATGTGACAATTCAGGCACGAATTCTCCTTTCAAAATGGAAAGAAAGTCAGTCTGTTAAATCACTCTACAGCCTTAATTTAGTGTCTTATAAGCTGAAAGAGAAACTTCCACATTCCCAAATTTGGTTAAACCAGGAAAGTTTACAGATTGAATACGAGAAATAGTTTCAATTAAAAGGTTTCCGGAATGCAGTTGTTTTATGTTTTTTGGTTCTGCTGCACATGTCTGCCTTGAGAACGCCTCCTGAGAATGCATTTTGCCCACAATAAAGTTTGGCGGAGATGGGATTATGATCTGGAGGTATTTCTCTTCGTATAGATTGAGCCTACGGTTCATATTCATGCTAAACTCAACGCCGACGCTTACTTCTCTATTTTGGATGACAATGTGCTTCCTACGCTGCGGCAGTTTTACGTTGCGGCGGTAGGACCCATGTTACTTTCAGAACGACTTCTCTAGCTGTCATGTTGCGAGGTCCACCATGGATTAGTATGGTGACAGTGGTTAGGTTATTCAATTATGGCAAAGCACACGAGGGCTATCTGCCTAACGGGAGGGATGCCTTCGTGGAGGGCTTTCTAAGGGAAACTGGCTCCTATACACGTTACACATGGGGAAAACCACGAAAACGCCCATGCAGCCAGCCCGTTCGCGGGATTCGAACCTCGGACCGAACTACCAGTGTTCAGCGTCTTTATCGCTCGGCCGCTGGTGGGCCTCTGGTGACAGTGGAGTTAACCGAATGGACTGACCGGCCCAAAGCCCAGACCTGAATGCTATCGAGAACCTCTAGGATGAGTTGGATCGCCGAATTGAGAAGTGCAACAACCGTCCAATATCAGTGAAGGAACTTGCATGTCTTTCTTAAGCCTAGTGGAAGAATTACCAACAGCCATCATACAAGGGCTTGTGGAAAGGACACCCCGGAGGGGTGAGGCTGTATGCGCGCTTGTGGAGGCTCTGCCATCTATTGAATATGAATAAATTTTGTTTTTCTTTTCTGTCACAGGTTTCCAAATATTCGTTGGTATATAGTGTAAAATGACTACAGATATACAACGACTGTAAAATGACACATTTTACAAAGACTATAGGTTAGTAAATTAATGCATGCAAAATGTACTGAATTGTTAAACTACTGTTCAGAAGATGATTATGTGTATCTATTCATAATTTTCTATCCAAACGAATTCCTTGGAAATTAATAAATTATGAAAACGGAGAGTACTAAACGGTTCTGTAAATTACAAAATAGCTGTAATTTATGTCAAGTGAGTTTTTATGATTCTATGAAATTACAGATAAAGCATTTTATACTGAACACAAATTACTAAATTATATATAAATTGTTGAATTACGAAATTTTTATTCTGGAGATGATTGCATTCTTTTGAATATCTATTCATAATTCTTCAGCCAAACATTTTTCTTGAAAGTTAATAAATTACGAAAAATGAAAGTATTGAATACCTCAATAAAACAAAATTAGCAAATCTCAAATGATTCTTTTTATTCCATTTATCAGTTACCTATTACTCATATCGGCTAAAATGACAAAAATAGTCTCTACTTATTGAATGAAAAAATGGTTATCTGAAATGGTTCTGTATCTTTTTGTTCCGTTTTAAATATGGAACAATGCCATCCAGAAAATCAACCTAAATATTGCACTTTAGCTATTTAATACTGGTTATCAGTGTTACCCCATCTGTGAAAAGGATAAAACTGTACTCAGTGATTTTATGCTTTCAAGTAACTGCAAAATTTTCTTGTGTAATATTATGTAAAATCTATAATTTCCTCTTTAAAAATAGTTTATGTGGCACAGTAATTGGATAGGATTAACTAACCGAAATCCTGCTGTCCTCTGCAGTTACTCCTGTTCTCTTTTATAACATGAAAATACCATATTCAGTGAACTCCGTCGTGTAAACTACCTTTTACCACCTCTAAAAGGGATAAGTATTCCTTAGATCATTAATAAACATGGCTACCAAATGTCATTTTTCTAAGGCGACTACTTCTACACATGATTAAATTCGTTTGGAACAGTAGATAATGGCTTTAGATAGGACCCACTGCATTTAGAAAGTGTACAAATTATAGAAGATAAAAACATTAACAGAAGTAATTGAAGAGCTAATAAAAAAAAACTCAAATTAGTGCTTTTTATGAATACGAATTTGCCACAGAGCATACGAAATGTGTAAATAGTTACCATTATTAGAAAATGGGATAGAACATCAAACTCATAGTATTTTGCTATTCAAATTTGAAACTTCATAAATTTAATGAACATTTTCTCCAAAATTTAAAAAAACATTTCCAGTAGCCATACTATAAACACATTACAAAATTAAGCTTAAAAAGGAATAAATGTCTTAAAAATCTCTTCCTGCCTTTTAATAAGACAAAAGTTATTAAAGAAATACCTGGTATTTGAAACGTCGTTCGTCTCAAATAGCATAAAGAAACTGCAGCACAGAACTTTTTAAATGAAGGTTGTTAAAAGAGTACTTCTTACTCAAATTTCGGCTGTGCTTGAAAAATATAAAGACAATCGTGGTGCAAAATTCGACAGAATTGCAATGGCAGAATTTGAAAAGCCCACAAAAGCCAGAAATTTGCTAAACTGTAATAATGCTTAGATGACTGCAGAAGAAACTCAAAAAAAGCATCAGACGCATAAAACTATTCTGCTAGATTTGCTACTCGATCCACAAATTATATGCGAGTATAAAACTTACCGAAACCTTAAGAAACCAACTGGTTTGATACTTCTCCAAATTTTTCGAATCGAACCATGGCAAAATCTTCAAAATCCAAAATGCTGTGCAAATAAAAGCAATATAATCCCTGATGCCCTGTTTTCATGTCAAAGTAGAATAACAAGTACCATAATTAATGATGCTCAATAATGTATACAAACACTATAGCATTGCATTCATTGCACATTGCATTCGAAAAAGGCGATTTGAATTTTTATTTCTTGAAATATCGAAGCGTGTTGATTTATAAAGCATATCAAAATAATCTAAAGGATTGTTAGGAAACTGTTTAAACACTAGATGGTGGAATACTTAAATATAAAATTTAACATTTTATATGGTAAGTATAGCAAACATTCCAATCAGTTAAAAGTTCATGTCTCAAAGCGTTCATTTAAAAAAATGTTTTATTCTTTAAATGCAAAATCAGTAGAAATATGTGTCACTAGTATTCTCATGGCGACAACTACAAATTTAATAAAAAGTGCTGTTTGCCCAATATAGAAGCATCAATTGCTAAAACCAGCAATTTTAATTTTGCAGTTGCTCCCTAACTTTGGTCGAAAAATTGCAAACAGCAATAAGAGGCACTGAAATGAAATGTAGAGCAATAATTTCCTGCTCAAATATATCCAAACTTTTTACATGAAAAAATAAGAGTTATTCTGTGTTTACAGTTAGTGTTGTAGAAACATTTAGGATTTTTTGGAAGCAAGTAATGTGAAAAATGAGCAATGCCTTCGCCGGGACTCGAAACATGAACCTCTCGAATACGCGCCGAGCGTGTTGACCACTACACCACGAAGGCATACCAAGAAGACGGGAGAAATGCCTTATATACTCCCCCTTTTAAAGGACGACTGGGAATTAGGGGACCCACTCCCAAATCCTGGTGGTGGAAAATCATCACCCACCACCTTTTTGTTCGGGCGCCACTGTAGAGACATTAGGTTTTTTTTTTTTTTTTTTTTTTAAGCAGGCGATGTGAAAAATGAGTTATGTCCTCTCCGAGACTCGAACCGTGGACCTCTCGAATACGCACCGAGCGTGCTGACCACTACACCATGAAGGCATGCCAAAACGGCGGGAGAAATACCTTATAGTGTTTTGCTAATTATGATTTTTGCTCTACAAAGACAATATAAAAGTTAATTTTTATGTTAACAGAAATATGCCTCCCGCAAAGCTGAAAACGTTTTCATGGAATTCTTTGCCTTATACTGAGAAATTCTGCATTTGAAAATACATATTTATGATGCATATTTAAAGGATTAAAGCCTACAATGAGCTTTTATGGTCCCACTGTATTTGGGAGAATAATGAATGCAAGAAATGTAAGTAAAAAGACCTGGTCAAGTGTTTGATTTCGATTATAGCTAAAACTAAAGGTAATTAATTTTTTTAAAGAAATTTACATGTAATATGGTAAAATTCGTAGACTAAATTAATTTTGGCCATTTTGATGAAATGTATGAAACATTTCTCTGAGGTTGTGGCTTTGTTTCCATTTCATTTCACTTGTGAAATTACGTTCAAAAGCATGTATTTTTATGTAAGCAAACTGTAAACCTTATATAATGTTTTACAGGTTAATTTTGAAGTGGGTGTTGCCGCTATCTCGAAAAGCTGTTGGCGATAGAGAAAAATCTAAAGTTAGTAATTCTAATCAAAAGTAATAATCTAAAGTTAATTTACGTATTCTTAAATTTAATATATACATCTATAATTATTTTTTCTCACTATTTAATGTATGGTATGAAAATTTCTCATTCTATTATGTGTCATTATAATAAAAAAATGTGCATTAAAATTGTTTTTCTTTTTATGCTAGAATACTAATATTTAATTTGATAATCTCTAATTGAATAAAATACTAGAGTTCAAAACGCAAAGATTAATAATTGTCTGGGTTAAAAGTAAGCAGGATTTTCCAGACAGCGTATTGCTGTTAGAAAGTGCCATTCTATGGTACTTTAAACCCTTCGAGTGGTTGATTCACAATGCTTTAATGCAGTAATACGCACATTTTTCCATTTCCCATTAATTAATGGTTTAATGCAGTAAAAAGCAAATTTTCCATTTCCCATTGTCATCATATTATGTGATACGATGACATGCAGTCCGCGAATGGCCATATCAGAATAGGAGCAACGTGCAAACAATAAGTTTCATCAAAAAGTGGGCCATTTTGTGACAGAAACTCTACAAATGATCTGTAGGTATATAGAGCTGTGAGTTGAACCATTGTCTTAGGCGGAATCTAGTCATTTCCAACAGTTTGGGAATCTGTTGAAGATGGCATACATGCCATACGGCCGGTACATATAAGAACCAGATGCAAAATGCAGAAAATATAAATAATTCGCATAGCGGCATTCTGTAAAAATCATTCTCATGCAGCCTGAAAATCTACAGAGAAAATATAGCAGGTAATTTTAAAATTGAGAAATTGTCTCTGAATTTCTTTTTCCGTATTAGTTCTCAACTGAAATCATATATTCAAGTGCCTTCAAGTTAAAATCATACATTCAAGTGCCTAGAACACATCTAACAATCATTGGCTTTTGTAGAAATGCTTACTACATTTATCGCGGTGGGTGAGGAAAATGACTCTTCCATGACTGTACAAAAGAAATGCAATCGAATTTCGTGTTAAATTTGGAAACAGTCGTAATAAAACATTTGAAATGTTACAGTATGCATATGATGATGGAACATTCAGCCATGATTTAATATTTTAATGATAAAGCCACTTTCAGGCGGTAAAATGAGAGCGATAGACAAAGTACGATTTAGCAGGCCATGGACTGAGCTTATGAATGTCAATATCGCCAGTCCATGAGAAGGCATTAAATAATGACTATTATGCTCAAGTTCCTGACACTCCATTTGCGAACAGCTATGGTAAAGAAACTCCATATCTGTTCAATAGAGGTTTTTGCTAACGATAAAACCCGGTCCATGGTGCTGCTATGACATTGACAATACTGTCTGAGTTGCATGAAACAACATTAAAGTATCATTTATAAAACCTGACTTAACTGTAGGGGATTTGGTGGCATACTTACAACTCCGAAAAGCAACTGTTGGAAAAATGTTTATCTTCAGATAGGGAAATGGAAAAAGCGTTGAAAGGGATATCATAAGACGGTCTACTCCGTGTTCTTGAATTGTTCATTAAGCGCTGTAAAAAGCATAATTTAAGACTACTTTGAAATAGAAAAAGGTTTTACTGTCCTCAAATCATTAGATTCTGAATAAAAGAAATAGTCTCAAAACTTATCTGTCAACCTGTGTACTAATTAACTCCTTCCTTAGGATAACAAGCATAATTATGTTCTTTTGCAATCTGAGCTTGCTAAAAAAAAAAACAAAAGCATGCTCTTTTTTCACACTATTCCGATCTGTACCCTAATACTCATATCCTGAACAGCTGTATAAAACAACAACTTTATATAAAACAAATAATTATACCCTGTGGGGTCAGAGGAGGCTGGCACCGCAGCGGCAAAAGCTATGTGGTTGATTCCAACCATGAGTTCCGGGAGTTCTGCCTGCAGTTGCGTAGTGTCTGACGGCATTGTATTATGGCCCGCGGACATTATTTAAAAATAGATATGGATTACAGTAATATGGTATCAAATAAGCTTAAAAACATTCAGTCTTTGAATTTTCTCACCCATAATTCTCAAATAAATGCAAAATAAATTTTAAAAAATGTCACTGTTATAGAAATCAAAATATGCCAAGATAAAGCTAATAAACAATGCAAGAGTTTCGTAGCAATATATTCTAATTCGCATAATCTGATCTATGCTTCGTAATTACCATTAAGTTTTTCGATTATCATTAAGTTTTCCAAAAACAGCGATAACTCTTTGTATCTGTTGAGAGTATTTTTAATCGAAATTAATGCTAAACAAGCGTTGAAATTATTTTACATTATTCACTAATTTAATTTGATTTCAACAAAAAAAATTAGATTTAATTCTTCACAATATCCTCTATACCCATAATGTCGAATCTTTTTCGCGAAATCCTAAATTTGTGATTGGAAGTTTACAACAAAAGTTATCATTTAAGCAAATAAAACCTGTATCCATCTTTTGCTGTTAGCTTGAATATATAAGATTAAAATTCTATAGCTGAACTTATTTCATTAATAAGTAGCATTATAAAAATTAGTTCTTTACTTTAAAGTGCTACTATGAAAATGCTTATTAACGGCAATCATCTTTTAAAGAATAGTTTAAAATAAGAACTTTAAATTAAACATAATTTGGAATAACTGAAAAAAAACTCAAATATATATATATTTGTTTACCTTTTTTCTTTCTGACAAACAGTGGGGAAAAACAGAAAATCGTAACTTGATTTTAGATATGCAATCGAAAATGCATTGCAGTTTTCTTTTTTAATTTAATTAAACCAAGATGTTTCGTAATAAACATTTTTATTTTATGTTTAAAAAATTTAATTTTCATTCTGTAAAAAATCAAATAAAAATTTATTTAAAATATAGCTCTTACGCTGTTTGCATAAATCTTTTCATATGACATTTTTACAACCGAAATAAAACAATAACCAAATGCCGAAAAACATAACTTTTATTATGTTCCTTCAAATGGAATATATACCGTCTAATTCTACATCAGAAGCATGCGAATTCAATTAGTTTTAATTTTTGAAGTTGGAATGTGTATAAACTGTTGTATTCGTTAAAAAAGAGCAAAAACTTAAAATTAATAAATTTATTGCTGCAAAAGTATTCATTGAGAAATTGAAGGTAATCTAAAAGAAAGCTTCCGAAAACGATAAAAAGCTGTTTGAGAAAAATCAAGAAAAATTTAATGAATGAAAAGAAATTTGCATATGGAAAAGATTTTAAAAAAAGAATATAAATTTATGTGCGTTACATATGTGCAAAGTTTTATCAGAATATGCTATAAAAATGTGCAAAATAACACTTACAGACATAATATCTGTTGAAAATTGCTATTGCTATTACATAATATTATATAAAAATACTCAAAATACATTTCATTTAATTTAGCAAATTAAACCATCGAAATTACGTTATTTATTTACTTGTGAACCCTTATACATGCATCATTTAAGCGCTTTTCTCAGTTTCATTGAAAACATTTTATGGTTTTAACTATAAATGTAAAAATTCATATTTTCACTTCTTTGCAGTCAATGGTTATTAAAACAGTAGATTGGATGAGGAAGTCTTGCCATCAACTAGGAAGACTGATGGTTCAAGAAGGTTTGCTTCCAGATAGCCAGCTGGTATTTTTTCTTACATCAGACGAGATTAGAGAGTTAATAATTTTAAGGAAACCGGGATTAGTTACAAAGTAAGTAAACTACGTCTCAGCTTGCTTATAAATCTGAAACTCATTTCGTAAGTAAATATATCTGAGTAACGCGCATATGTCTGAGGTCATAAACTGCTAAATAAGAACTGATTTATATCTCTATCAGATGGCAGATTGCATCTGATATAGCTCCGTTGCCCAGGTATGGAGCCCCTGGAAAAAATCTTATTAATCTTTAATTCTACGTCTACTGAGATCTTACTAGCATTAAGATGGCTGCGATTAGGGCTCATCCAACGGTGAGCGGTCAGACTCGGTTCAAATGCTGATGTTGGAAAATATTGTGAATTATTTATATAAAAATACGCAGTGAGGATAGAACATGGAGATCTATATGCTGTTGTAGGAACTAAGAGCACTCTGTTATCATTTTCCCTTCTTTTTAAGCGAAGTAGTTGTTAAGTGACTGCAGTCACGTTTCATAATTACTCCGCTCAAGAATATTTTTTAAACATAATTTTCATCATTCCAGCCTGATTTCTAAATAGGCATGCAATTTAAATCATCACAAATTAAACATTTATGAGACAAGGAATGAGTGTGTAAAAACCGATTAAAAATGCGAAAATATCGAAGAAATAATTTTTTAACAACTGGACAACTTCATTCATTGTTTAATGCCAATTTCAACTGAAAAACACTTGATATATACTGCTAGAGGAAAACATTTCTTCTTTTTCTGTTGCGAGTAAAATGGGTTTTTAGTTTTTAATAAACTGCATAATATTTTCAAAGTTCATAATCTATGCCTAGAGTCAGTTTGAAAACATTGCAAAATGTCATGAAATAAGCTTAAAACTCTGTCGAAAACTTACCTAATGTCAGAAAATATTTTTCATTTACAAAGGGCAATCAGAAGAAAACGTCTTCATCCAAAACTAGATTCCCTACAGTTCCCAGAAATTATTGAAGGCATACCTAAACCAGTAAGTAACAATTTTTTTTCATCCGTAACGTTTTTAAAAAAGTTAAAAATTTTATAAATATTAAATGTTGTAAAATAAATGATACAGTATTTTTGATTATTTAGATTGCATTATTAATTTTTCATATTTGAATTTTAGATTGAACAGGAACAAGAAAATCTTTCAAAATACTCAGAGTCCTTTACATTGACAGGTATATAAAAAACTTGAATGATTATAGACAATAGTAGAAATACTGCTATTAGCTTTCTCGCAGGAGTTATAAATTTCACAGTATATTATAATATTTTATAGAACTGATTATAAAACACAGCATTTTTCAATTTAATTCATTTATTTTTGCCAGAAAAAAAGCCAAAATTTGAAGTAAATTTAAAAAATAAAATATTTTTCTTACATTTAATAAATAGTATATTATTGATGTCAAAACATATTTTGTTAAAGATCTGATTTCAAAATATTACAAGTGAATTGACAACAAATTTAAAGGGAATGAGATTTGTATCAGAATTCATTCAAAATATTGGAAGCTTTTCTCCAAATTTTCAATACAAAATATTGTAAATTTAATGAAAAAAAAACAAATCAGTTTTGATGGAGAAAACGTAAATATCCCTACTAAGTATAAAAATTATCTTTTAATTTTTAATATTTCCTTTTTATTAAACATAGTATTAAAAAATGGCAAAGATTTAGCTTTTTGACTATAATTTCAATGTAACTAGCACATTTCTACAGACAAACAAGCTATATTTCTCTTTTAATAGAAACTTAGCCTACTAATGTTTTAGCACAGTAATGTACTCAACGTAGAGCGAGACCTGCTATTCACGTGTTTAAAATGCAACGCGGTTGAAAATAATTTTAAAAAGTTCTACAGTTCTCAGTTATTAACATTAATTTGGTATTTATGTCTTGCATACAGTAATGAATGCATCTCTACATATAATAAAAGTAAGTGTGTGTGTGTGTGTGTGTGTGTGTGCGTGCGTGCGCGTGTGCGCGTGTGCGCGTGCGTGCGTGCGTGTGTGTGTGTGTGCGTGCGTGTGTGCGTGTGTGCGTGTGCGTGCGTGTGCGTGTGTGCGTGTGCGCGTGCGTGCGTGTGCGTGCGAATAAATTATTAGAATTATATCTTTTTTTATTTTATGTTTTGTGTGTGTAAAATTTCACTCTATACATTTCATTTTTACATCGTCGTGAAGCGTAAACACTTAGCTATTTTACGAACTTAAAATAAATTTCGTATATCAATAAATCGATTAAATACGAACGAATTTATTTAGGAAGGTGAGCTTAACACCTTTTCAGCGGAATTTTTTAAAAAAAATTTATTTTAAAAAATGTGCTGTTTATTTTCCTTTGATTTTTGGACACGTTGAACTTTAATCCTTTCGACTCCTTTTAAAAAAGGAATTTTGGAAAAATAATAATATTTTGTATTTTTTTAAAATTTTTTAAATGAAGCTTCCGAATACACTTCTCACATCTCATATATTTTAAAATGTAGTTTTGGCAACAATTTTCCTTTCTTATTGTTGTTGATAGATTTTTTATGAAATTGCATCATTTTGAATAGTTTCATTCTTTTAAAAATTTCGGTTTGGCAACAATTTTTCATCGCATTTCTTATGTTACTGTTTTTAAGAGACTGAAAAGTTTAAGAAATTAAAAAGTTGTTTCTTTTTGCAACGCTAAATTGTTTAATTACTTTATTAAGATAATTAACATTTGTATCGAGGGATATTGCTTATTTCATTGTAATATTATGTTTTAATTATATATAATTTTAATTATAAAAAAGTTTAAGTTCTTAATCTGTTTATACCATTCGATTTCTTAAGATTTTGCAAAGGGAAGTTGGTTAATTTATTTATTAGGATAATTAATATTTGTATTAAGGGATATTGCTTATTTCGTTCTATGCTTTTTATATGTAATGCATTTTTACCTGAATTTTTTTTCCCTTTGTTGTTTGTTTCTTTTTCGATAAAATTTTTCTGCAGAGTAAAATGCTGTGCAGTTTTCAAATTTAATGTTTGGTGTTCTCTTTAGGCATTTTTCTGGTACACTTAAAAGCCAGACGGAGGCTGGCCGCGCAGCGGCTAGTTAAGTAAATAAACAAAATAAACAAAATAAATATGTTAAACTTATACAATTTTTGAGCATATAATAAAATTTTGTATTATTATTATTTTAAAGGAACACCAGTGTGCCAAGGGAGAGTGAAAGCAAAAGCTAGAGTTGTTCTCTCTTTGAAAGAAGCTTCTACAATACAGGTTAGTTGAAACATTTTTTCTATTTTTGTGTTTAAATGCGTGATCTTTATATTAATAGCAAAACGCTATAGATAATTTGTGCAACGCATTTCACTTTTATTACTACACTCAAAATTTAAGTATTTACTATATCTTTGCAACAAAATCCTTGGGATGAAATGCATATAAATGTGTTTATATTTTTCAGAATGGTGATATACTTATCACAAATGCAACTGACATTGGTTGGAGCCCATATTTTCCTCTTCTTTCGGGAGTTGTGACTGTTCTAGGAGGTCTTATATCACACGGTAAACAGAGAAAATAGTTTTACTGAATCACAAAATAATAGTTTTCATAATGAAGATGTATAAATGAAATAAGCAATTATTTTATTCATACATTATTTTGTTCCTAACTCATAATATAATAAATAATTCTACTTTTTCTTTCTTAACATTCACTAGGTGCGGTTGTAGCAAGAGAATATGGTCTTCCATGTGTTGTAGGAGTACAGAAAGCCACAACTGCTTTCAAATCAGGTTTGTACAGTAGAAAACGAAAGTAAAAATTAAGAATTTCTCATGAACTTTATAAGATATTTTCTCCTTCTTTTCCGTATGCCTTCGTGTTGTAACTGGATACGTATTAGGCTGGTAAGCGGAAAGCCGAAATTCGGATCCAGGCAAGGGCACTGTAGATTTTTTCTGTTTCTTGATTTCAATAATTCGTCGCCACGAGGATCTGGCGATTGGCTCCCCTCATTCCCAGTCGATCTTCAAAAGCGGGAGTATATGAGGTATTTTCTCCCCTTTTTCGGATGCATTCATAGTATAACTAGATAGCACGTCTGACTGGCAGTCGTTAGATCCGGAGTTCGAATCCCGGCAACTGTATTGCGTATATGTCAGTCCTCCAGCAGCAAGAAACCTAATGACTCTAAAGCTTAAAAATACTGTATACAGTATTTTTATTAAGTAACGGTACAATAAGTAGGGGCTAGGCAGCTGTTTAGTTGTGAGCTATCAGCTTTTATTACCTATTTCGTCGAAAAGTAACACAGTAGTAACATAGTGCTAGTTAAGTAATTTTCTAATTTATATATATGTTGACAAAAAATGTTAGGAAAATATGTGCTATAATGCTACGTCAATTATCCAAAAGACTGGTAATCCACAGTTAAAATTTGTCGAACACTTACCCAAGATGACACTGTGAAAAGTCAGGAATGAGACACAAATGTAGTGCGGGAAATTCTTCAAAAATTTCTCAGATTTCTTCAAATTTCTTAGTACTAGTTAGTTCTTGGATATCTGTGAAACACGTCGTAATCACTATTTCTGTGGTCAACCATTCTTTACTCTGCTTCCGTCTCTTTCATTCCAAACGTATTTTATTTTAGTCTTCATGAATTAGAAAAAAAAAAACAGTTTCCAACTGCATTATGAAAAGAATGCAGTCGAATGATGGCATCTAAATGCAAATGAATTGGGTTTTCAATTAAAGACAAATATTATTTTAAACAACAATCGCATTACAATTGCATAACAGTAAGGTAAACAACAATCGCATAAGGTAAATAACAATCGGATTACAATCGCATTAGTTAATGATTCTGTTGGGGGAAAATTGGCCATTATGTATATCAGTTTTTTTTTTTCCTCATAATAGTATTGGAAAAAAAACTAACATCCAAATAAAATAAACCATATTTAAAATTATTAGCTATTAAAATAAATAATGTTGCGTGCGAGAATAAATTGCTAAATTTAAATAATCATGTTTCTTATCACGAAAATCAATTTTCAGATCCTTCAGATTTCGAACAAATAAGGTTGAACTGTATTTTAATAAAGCGGGTTACAATCAGGTATTTAAAAAATTTACGCCTATTTTAAGTATTTAATTTCCAAAAATATTTTCTGTAAATGGATATTAAAACGGAGCGAAGCCTCACAAACTTCATTCTTGCTAACTTTGTGCGCATTGATTTAGGCCAAGTCGCATACGGATTTTTACTTCCCATGTATAACGTGAAACATGCAGGACGATCTAAATAAACGATCGTTCATGCGAGGGCTTTGCAGTCGTAAAGCATGAAACGAGCTTCGTTGTTAGGCATTCAGACCTTCTACTTCACAGAAATTGGCAGAATGATTCTTTCTAAATGCTGTGATTCTTCAACTTTAAGCCACCCTGGTATCAGAAACTACCAATCACAGGAATGCATAAACCATAGCGATGCATAATCATAACGAAACTGAGATCTGATTGACAATTTCGCTGAGTCAGCTGGTTAAAGCATGCCCAACTTTACCTTCCCCGACCAGCTATGGCTTAAACCCTTTCCACAGGAGTGAACGGACTTAATTAATTTTACGGCTGAGGACTATGACTATAATAATGACTAGACCATTATGTGAATGCTCAGCTGTATACTGTGCATCCAACGGACAAGTAAAATTTCCCTGGATGTAACAAAGTGAAGAGACAAGAAACTGAGTATTGTTCTTGAACGGTTCTAATTTTATTTACGTCTTTTAAACAACCTCCCACACCCTCATAAGAATTCTTGTTATGCTAAAAGCTTTAATATGAAAGTTTCTCTCATATTTTATTGTTTTAAAGTTAAAAAAAATTTACGTGTTCTTTGAATTTTTCACAGAGAAAAGTATAACCAATTATTTATAGAATTCTTACACAAGACAGAAGAAATATGATTCAAAAATACAATATTTAACAAAGAACATCATGAAACATGCGATAAATCTTTGTACTGAACCTAAACGTCATGCAAATCATTTTATATGAAAGGGTACTTATAAAATCCTGATGTAAATTTAAAAGTATTTAAAAAATTACATCACATAAATATATTTGAACTCTATATTAAAACTTCGTTTGTGCAATTTTTAGGCATTAATATGTTTCAGACAATGATGTTCTTTCATAACAGTAATTGGTAGAACTGCATCAATTGTTTGGCTATGCCGTTGACCTGATTTAATTCCCAAAGCCAATGATTTATGAGATCATATTAAGAAAAAGTGTCTACTTAGCTAAACAGCATTCTGCTTATTAGCTTAGAGTTAGGATCACAGAAACAATACATAAAATCCTTCAGTAGAAAATGAGGAATGTTGCAAAAATGTCTGAGTAACGAAAGCTGGAGATCATGTTTAATTGTAGACCTATGATTTACGTAGCCATAAATCTTTATAAATTAGGCTTTTATAGGCAGTATTGAACGAACGCATATCAAATAAATATCCAATATTATCAATATCTGTTGTTGAAGTTGCATATGGACATCATTAATATCCTGTACATCCTCAAAAAAATTTTTATTTTAAATTATCCGTTAAGTATTTCTCATTTTCATGAACAAATAATACCTTATTTCTGCAAGCAGTTACTTTCTTATAGTTATATCGTAATCTATCTAGTAAATTTCCCTGCATCCTTTAATTTACGCCTGAATGCATACCAGCTTCAATTCACAGATGACTAAGATAAAATTTTGAATTCTTGCACATGCTTATAGTTCAGTAGTGCCCTATATAGTGTCTGAAAAAGGTGTGCTTAAATATTGTTTTTGAACATGTAAAGCTAATCACAAAATTTCTGAAAAGAAATTAGGAAAATTTATGAAAATACTCTCAGCACTGGGATGGCAGGACTCTCTAAATTTATAAATAATATATTATATAGTCCCCATAGTACAAAAACTTATACTCATTAAAATATACTATGCTTTAAATTAATTAGGAAATAATATATGCATCTGCATGCAAAACTCGTGAAGACATTCGAAAAGAATGTAGTGATGTAATAAGTTTATATCAATTTTTATAAGCTTCTATTAAGTGATTTCAGTAGAATATTAGGCAAAATTATGTAGAAATAACGAAACAAGAGTTGCAGGTTCTGGCGATTAATAGTTTCATGTTCGATAAAGCAGCATTCGTGTTAATTGTGTAGCTACTTCCACGAAACTATTAATTACTACTACAGAGGGTGTTTACACATTTTTCGAACGATTTCGATAAAGAATTTTTTTTAAAAGCAAATTTTTTCTGGCAATAACTTATTACTTGAAATAATAATGCCGTCAGCTAGTTTTGAACTTATTCTTCTTTCAAAATGTCGCATGCAAACAAGTTGTCGATTGAAGAGTATATTTTTGAACTTTCCGAAGAAAAATATTCCTCTTCCACTATTCAAAAATCTTGTGATAAAATCTTGAAATGTATGCTATTGGAATTTCGAAGTGCAAAATAAGCAACATTACTAATCGGAAAGGGAAAAACACAGTCATTACTTCTACATAGAAAGACGACTCCAAACGAATACCCGAAAAATGTATGTCTAAAATTCCGAAGCAGAAATCAATTGCAAAGTCTTTAAATATATTTATAGCAACAGTAAATAAAATAATAAACCAAGATTTACACCTTAAAAACGCTATAGAAAATAAT
>KK116106.1:190408-205111 GCA_000611955.2 Stegodyphus mimosarum
ATGCCGAGGCATGTAGCTCAACTTAAAAATAGTTGTAGAACTCTGTATGAAAACTGTTTAGTAGGACATAAATGGAAACACATTGTGTGAAAATAAGAAAAGTGGGGAAAATGTTAAAATTAACTGAACGTACACTCAAGAAAAGGTTTTACGTTAATATTTAAAGAAGAAATTCCATTTCTTTATCCCATTGACTTTCAGATATTGAAACTTCATCAAGACAAAGCAACAAGTCATACTTCAAAATTTACCACTGCATTCCTTGAAAAAATGAAGACTGATTCAGGTATTGCATATACACATTTTCAGTGTGTTCCTGCAAAGTCCACTGATGTTCACCTAAGGAAAATTGCGTCTTTAAACTCTTGAAAAAGAGCTCTTTCTGAGCTCAACCCATCATGATTAGTAGACTCTGGAAAATAGTCAAATAGGAATGGAAATCCTGGAAATTTTCGAAAAGCTCTTCTATCATAGAAATCAATATGCAGAATTTTAGTCCAGATAAAATGCTATCATACTGAAGATTTAAAAAAATACTGTTGAGATTTTAAACTTTAATTAAATGGCGTCGCAAGTGCTCTAAAAATGTGTAAATATCCTTTGTACTTCTGCAAATGTTTCGTATAAATATATGACATATTTATGAAAACAACATAAAAAGTTAAATTTTGCATTTATGTAACTCACTTATGTCACCCTGTTTAAACAGTTTTCATAACATTCTGTACTATATTTAAGAGAATTCAGAAGCCATTTTTCCCAGCACTCTGTGTATTATATCTTCCTTTATTGAACATATTTTAAGTCATATTTATTTTCTGTTAATTCTTCTTAGGGGATACTATCATTCTCGATGGAACAAGTGGAACTGTTACCAAAGTGATAGAATGTTAATCCACGGAAACTACATCTATCCTGCTACTGCAGCCAGTTTAATGACTGATAAAATAAATTATTTTACCTTTTACATGGTTAATATATTCTAAATTTCAGAATTTTTAATAAAATTTGTATATTTATTCGCAAAATAACGCAAAATAACGCCTTCATTTTATAATATAATTGTATCAATGATTTGTGAACTTAATTTATGAACTTGTAAAATCATTGAAGGTATTTTTATGACTAAAATTCACACAGAGTTTTCGAAAGAGGTAGACTTTATATCTTTAAATCTCGATCTTGGACATATACAGCATGATCACAATTCAAGTTGGCCTGTTTACAGCGTTCTATAGCTTTAACCGGCAAGGAAATTAACAGTGAAATTTTTATGCACATTCTTCAAAAGCTATAAAAAGATTCTGCTGGGGGAAAACGGTTACAAATATTCGCTTGGCTGTGCTTTATGGTAAAATTAACATTACTAATGAACACTGCCAATTAAATCAATGAAAAATGCCCTTGGAATGCAGCATGCAAATAAAATAGACTCTCTTCATAGAATGCCAGGAAATGATTAAGCGCTTTGTAATTGCTGGAAAATATTATTTAGTATAACTGAAATCATAAAATGATCAGCTCACAAGTCTTGAAGGTATTGTGACACCTATTTTTAGCGATCTACTGTGTACTGTCCTGATTTCAAACGTACATGTGCAATGTTAATGCATATTTTTTCTGTATGAGATTAATGATATCCGACAGCTGCGATATTAGGAAAACGTTATTAATGTGTAACGTTCTACCTTCCTGCTGTTGTGTAGAACCTTGAGAGATAGTGATTGCACTGACGAAGGGTTAAAACTGCCCTTTATTAAACTCTTTAACTTAATGCGTCAACTTGACGCTAACATACTACGCCTCAACTTGGATGGTAACTGAAACAGTAGAATCAAACTTAAAATAAGAGATGTTCACATATAGTAGAATTACGCTACAGGGCTCATATAATCCTATAGCCTACAGCGCGTCGAGGAGTCTAGTGGCCGCAACATACTAGCGTTTTAAGTCACGTCAAAATCAGCAGTACCTGCTAAACAGAAGCTTGCGTATAAGCACGCACGGCAATATCCCGGACTCTCTCTTTCTTCATTGGAACGTCGATATTTAACTTATTCTTCTACTAGAAGAATTTGCATTTCTTGCCCGCTACTAAATTTAAATATTCTGGCACTGACAATTAGGGGAATGAAGGCTTATGGGAAAGTAACTTAAAATTAAAATTAACTGGTTATTTAAAATAAATATAAATTCTACAAATGTTCGCAATGATTCCTTTATTCAGAAAGGAAACTGAAGAGTCATTGCCAAAGAACATGTTTAACAGTAAAGAGGCACATGTATAACTGAATAGCTCTTTGAACATTCATAATTGCCGCACTTGGTTGAAAATATCTAAGTCACATTCTGGTATGGATTAATTTCCATAATTATCCTTCCAGAATTATACTTATTGCATTACACACTTCATTATTCAAAAAATTCAGATGGATAATGCTATGAAAATAGTAACGAAAACAATAAACTTTATTCATGAGCGAGCTCTGAATATCGAGAATTTTTCATCGCTTGAAGAAACTGAAAGAGAAAACAGAGAAATTATTACTGTAACGGAGGGAGGTGGTGAAGTCGAGGAACTGTATTAAAACAGTTTTCTGATTCAATAAATGAAATCAAAATGTTAATGATACGCGACCAAAAAAGGTTCAACCATTGATGAGATATATAACAATACACGGAATAACAGATTGAGATTTCTCAGCTGAGTTAACCGGACGTTTAAATATTCTAAATGAAAGAGTTACAAGGAAATAAAAACTTGTCACTGACGTGTGTGCTCATATTAAAGCTCTTAAATTGCAATTTTCAGGAATACAACAGGAATCAAACACAAAGAGCTAATTAATTACACTGTGATACAAATCTTATTCACAGTTTTGATTAACTTTTATTCGTTGTTGTCAAAAGGTTAATAGCCTCAGTTACAAATTTTTTCAATAAAGTAATCGTTTTGCTTGAGAGTTCATTTAAATCATTACAGATTTCGAATATATTTAAACAACTTGAGTGAAATTATATGTGAAACTGTAGTATCTTTTCTATAACGTTCTGCCGGAAAAATAAGGTTATAGGGACAAGTCTATTTATCGGGCTGGCAAGAAAGTAATTTCGGTTTTTTAGTGTGAAATAAAACTAAATTCTTTCTACATATAAAATGAACTTTAACAGGTCAAATAGTTTCCATTCTGTTCTGTCATCTTCCTGGTAACTTTAGGATTTCGCCCTCACAGAACTTTTTGTCTTTAACAGTAAAAAAAAACTCAACCAAGTGCGATTTGAGGTCACCGTTATTACTGAATTTTTTTTCATTCAAGAAATTTTGCAAACTTCGAACTGAATGATAATCTGATGTTGCAAGGTCGGGGCTATATGGGGGATGCCACATCACTTACGAACCGAGCTCTAGTAATTTCTTATCTGTTGCTAAAGGTGTGTGAGGCCTCTCATTATCAAGATCACGGCCTCTCATTATCCCGATTCCTTTGCAATTTTTTAATTCTGTCCTTTCCTCTTTGATCGTTTCCTCCACTAAGTTATTGGTAGTAAAAATCTGAGTTGCTCGTTGAATTGCTTAGAAGCGGCCCAAAATGCACAAAGCCTTTGTAATTCCACCAAATTGACAGCATGATCTTTTTCTGATGCAATATATCTTTCCGTATGGCTTGTGCTGATTCATCATGATTAAACCATGATATTTTTCGTTTAATGTTATAGTAGACGATCCATTTTTCATCACCAGGATAATTCGTTTAAAAAAAGGGTGAATTGCATTACGTTTCAAATAACACGCAAATACTGATTAGGTGTGTTACATGAATTTCTTTCAATTCATGCGGAACCCTACATCTAGCTTCTTAACGAGTTCAAGACATTTCACATAATTTTCAACCGTAATGTGTGATACATTTAATTTTTGCAATCTTTCGCTTAATTATATGACGATTCGATTCAATTATGGCTTTAATTTAATCATCACCAGCTCCAGAAGGTCAGCCAGAACAGTATTCATCTTCAACTAAAAAGCCTACAGGATGAAATTTTTAAATCAGTGTTCTAATAGATGCGCTCTGTTAAGCAAGAAACACCATAAACTTCACATATCTCTTTGAGAACCTCAGCTGCTTTCTTGCTTTTATGAAAATATAAGAGTAAAATATGTCGAAAATGTTTATTTTAGCACCCCATTTTAAAATTGACCATAAGCAAAATACCCACTACCAAATCTCAAAAGAAAAAAAAATTCAGAAATTGATAAATGAACAATAAAACGAACATAACGCTATCTATCTCTGAAACCGAAAATACTTTCTTTGCCAGCCCAATAGCAGTGAGATAAATTTCTATCTCACTAAACTGTCGAGATATCGCCAAGCTGTCCCTAATTTTTTTTTGCAAATTTGGAGAGAAATCGCCAAAATTCGCCGAACTTGGCGACCATTTGTCGGCATTTTGGTTCGCTCCCAGTTTAATTGCAACTGGTACTGAAACTGAATAACTGTAAGTCATGCCTATATGTGACTGGAACCGTATTTGGCCATTATTATGTAACTTTAACCGCATATACCTTCCATTAATTCGGAGAAATGGAAAGTACTAGAGATATCACCGTGGAAGGGGGAAAACTGTATAAGACCGGACAGAACATCAGGTCTCATTTTAGACCTGACATCGGAGAATTGAGATCTCCGTGAGAGATTCGTTTTTAGATGCACGCAGCATTTCGTTGTGTTTAACGTTCTCAGTAGTTCGAATTATAATTTCTGATTGTACTTTGTGATACAGAGGAGCTGAACGAGCACTGAAGAGTAATACGAGTAATTTTGGGGACTGAAAAGGGTATCTTTTAGGAAATAAATTTTATCAAGCTATCATCGGTTCTGTATGAATTGAACCCATTACGAACCCGTCGCAGGCAACAATGTTTCATGTCAGAAGTGGGATTGAAGGCCGATGAAAAGAGCGATGGAGGAACAACTAAGATAGCTAGCAACAGTTTTTGCTGCATTCCGTGAAGAGATGAAAGTGGGACAAGAATACGTGTAACGGGCCATCAAATCATTCAAGAGAATATAGTAGCTGTTCAAGAAAGATTTGAAGGAGATAAAGAAGAAATGAAAAGAAAAATTATTGCCATAATGGAAAACAGGTTTGAAGCTATGGAAGGCAGAATAGACACGGTTGGAAATACAGTTGCAAAAATTGAAGAAAGAGTTTCTGCTGATGAAACACAAATTAGAGAAAGAGTTTGTACTGTCCAACAAAAAATCGATTACAGAAATTCTGCTACAGTTGTCAAGGAAGCTAACAGTTTAAAGAAATCTATAACTACTGCAGGGAACAAATCTGACACTTTTAAATTCCTAGCCATGTCTTTCCATCCCTCTCTAAAGCTATCTATATATGATATGAAATGTTTAGGATAATATAGCAAGCTTCAGTTGAAATCTCCCCAACAGAAACCCATGGAAACCTTCCATGAGTTCGCCACGGATGTTGAAAGGCTGTCTTATCTCGCTTTTTTGCAGTCTTCCATCCTCGCATTCAGTATCCTAAGGTACAGAGACCCCTGCGAAAGGCGGATGTCAAGGATTTGAAAAGCTCTCTAGTGTAAGCCATGAAATTCGAGGCAGCCCAGCAAGCAACTTGTAAAAACCGCTAATAATCATAATTGCTCAACTCCAGAAGCTAGTGTATCAAGTGACTGCTCGTCTACATGATTTAAGCAGATAAATCAATGCTTTGAGGCGAAATATGAGTGGTAACAACCCGACCCTAAAGTGCAGGAATTGCGGTGGTGAAGGCCACTTACGAAGGAACTTCAGAACACTCAAAGGCACGAAAAATAAAACCACTCCCCACCAAGGATGCAGGAAACAAATTAGTGGTCATCTCGCAAAGCGGAGGCTGCCAGATATTGAGAAGCCTCATTTTAAACGCTTGCAGATTCCTGCAACGATTGTGGCAGTAGTGGACTCTTCATCATGGCACATACCAATAGAGTTCCTTGCATTATCATGATCGAACATGAGCCAATATTACCATCATCGGAATAGATTTGGCTCAATAATCGGAAGGTAAACTCATCTAGGCACTTCCCTGCATTGCCCTCGAGACTGCGCCCGGAGATAAAATGGACATCAATGAAAAATTAAATATTAACATCGCCTTTGGGATTGACGCCTACTATCACACTTCATATGTAGCAAATATAAGGCATTTATATACTCGGATTAGACTTTCTAAGGAAATATAATTTTTCTTTGACCTTAAAAATAAAAGACTGCGTTCTGTCACAGAGGATATAACACTGTTGGGAATTAAAGATGAAGGAGTTAAATCCGTGCACCAGATAAGAGCTCAAGACAACATCACAGTACAAGCAAAACAAGAATTTTTACTATTTGGATTCATAGCTGAAAACAGAAATTTCCGATACAGCATAATTAATGTCGTAAGAACTCTTAACATCCCGAAAGGAGTGCGAGCAGCCTCAGCACTCATTGACCTATCCAGGATCGTGCTCTCGGTGAGAGTTGCCAACGTAAATGATAAGGCAAAAGTCATTAGGATAGGCAAAGTGCTTCCAGCATGTATTCTAGTGACCTGCGTTACACGAAACAGTAATCCTACAGGTTCTGCTATTTCGAAGAGCATAATATTGTAGTTTTGCAGAATCCACATCTAAGTGATTAAGAGAAATGCCGCAGAACGTGTCATTCAAATTCAAGATGTTTTCTCCCACGCATCTTCTGACATAGGTCGAATTAATTTGGCACAGCAGAGAAATGATACGGGGCATCATCCACCAATCAAGCAACAACGAAAATCTCTTCTCTCTCGATTGCTCTCTCTATCGATTGCTAAACAGAAAGCAGTAGAGAAACTTCTAAAGAGGTGGGGAGAAAGCGATGCTATCGAGCCTTCAGCAAATCCTTAGACCTTTTATATCGTTCTGGTTCGACTGAATTTTGTGCTAATTATCGTGTTAATTGAACGAGATCACGAAGTAAGACAGCTTACCCTCTTCTTAGAATTGACGACGTTTTGAGCACTCTTTCTATAAGCAAGTGCCTTTCGACAGTTGATTTAAAAAGTGGATATTGGCAGGTAGATATACATCCTGATGACCGAGAAAAGACGGCATTTACTACCAGACGAAGACTTTGGCAGTTCAAGGTGATGCTGTTTGGCATAAGTAATGCGCCGGCAACATTCGAACGCCTAAATGAAGACGGTGTTGAGAGAGCTTGATTTAAAGAGTGAGTATTGGCAGGTAGATACATACCTTGATGACAGAGAAAAGACAGTATTTACGACCGGACAAGGACTTTGGCAGCTCAAAGTCATCTCGTTTGGACTATGTAATGCGTCGGCAACATTCGAACTCCTTATGGAGATCCTGCTGACAGGTCTTTCCTATCTCATATAATTGATGACGTCATCATCGTCGAGAAAAGTTTTGAAGAATATTTGGACAACACTAGGAAGATGATTCAGGAAATGAAGGAAGCCAATCTAAAGTCCTCCCAAATATAAATTGTTCAGACAGGAAGTGATTAGCCTCGGACATGTCATCTCTGCCGAAGGTTTGTGTACGGATCCAAACAAAAATGTAGGCAGTTAAAGACTAGAGACGAACCAAAAAATATGCATCAGCTGGGACGTTTCCTGGACCTTTGCAGTTACTACAGGAGAGTTTTGAAGGATTTTTCTTCTATCGCAAGATCCTTTCATAGACTGACAAAGAGCAAGTAATAGTTCTTGTGGATAAAATAACGTGAGGACTAATTTTATAACCTGAAAGAGGTTTTAATAGCTGCTACAGTCCTGACGTATTCTCAACGTGACAAACAAGTTATTCTTGACAGCGTTCAGTCTTGATAATGTTGCGAGCAATGTCGATGCTATTTTGACTCAGTAGTAAATGGTTAAGAACGTTTCATTACATACCGGAGCAAAGGCCTATCTAAACCGCAGAGAAATTATTGTAGCAACCAGTAAAAGAGTTGCTCGCCATACTTAAAACCACCATTACCTCTACAGTAGAAACTTCCTGCTCCTCACAGATCATACATAAATGACCTTGATCTTAAATTTCAGAAATTCCGAAGGCCAAATAGCCAGACAGATAGTGAGACTCCAGGAATATAACATTGCTATCCATCATCGTAGAGGATCATAATACGGAAACGTCGATGTCTTGTACGGATGACCCTGCCCAGAAAGCTGCCGACATTTTTCCAGGGTCGTAGCGAAATACGAGCTGTTTAATCCGGTCGCACGTCAAGTTACAACTTCAACATCCACTGATTGAGACCCATGGAATAACGAAGAAGTCAGGAAAGACTAGTCGAAAGACTTTGACATTAAAACCATAATTGTCTTAACGGAGTTTTTAAATAGAAAACCTAGCTAGCAGAACATTTTGATCTACTGTCATATGATAAAATATTGAGCTCTCTGAGATTCACTTATTTGAAACGACATATTATTCGAAACGACATCTTTTACCAGAAGTTTGAATCGGATAATGGAAAGGCATTCAGATGCCGGATGCCCTTACAGAGCTACATAGCCGTGCAGGAGGACACAATGGAATAATAAAGACTTTGCTTACAGTCCGAGAGCGCTTCTGCTAGATTAAAGCAAAGGCTGACGCGCAAAAATGGTACTAATCGTTCGATGCTTGTGCAGGTCAGAAAAGATAGAAGAAACGCAGCCGACACCATCTTTTAACATTACAATATAGGAGCGCCTTTTGAACGCATCGCTTTTGACATACTACAACTTCTGCCAGAATACTGATGGAAACAAGCACATCATCGTTGTCAGTGATTGCTTCACAATATAGCCTGAAGCGTCTTCTATTCCTAATCCAGAAACTGTCACAGTAGCAGAGTTAATGAAACAGCATTCACTTCCAGGTTTACAGCGCCTCTTCAGTTAAAATCCGATCAAGAAAGGAATCTTATCTCGGCTGTAATCAAAGAACTCTGCCAACTATTCGGCGTACCTAAACCCCAAACGTCATTTTTACAACCAGAGTCAGACGGCATGGTAGAGTGGTCTAATCGAAACATCGTTAACAACATCTGATCCTTAACAACTGATGGCTTCCAGAAACCTACAGGAAAGCGACCAGAATTTACCTCTGTTCTTAAGGGCCTATCGTAGTGCTGTCCGCGAGACAACTGGTTATTCCTCATCACATATGCTCTCAGTTCGTCTGCCTTGTGATCTCTTGTTTGGTCGCCCTTTGGATGCGCTTTCATCGCCTGAGGAGTACTTTGAAGTGATGCACAATTCTGAGCGGCAGCGAGTCAATTTAACGACGAAAAAGATGGAATACGATACGGCACAAGTGCTACAGAACGTAAATTCAACGAAAGTGACAAGTTGGGGTTACGGAATCCATTTCCAAGAAAAAGGATTTCTCCTAAACTACAGTCATTCTGGAACGGTCGTTACACGATCCTAAACAGGCTAAACGACGTCATAGTTCGGATCCTAAGCCATGAAATTCTAAGCCTAAAGTCGTTCATTGCGCCACGTAATCCCCATAGTGCATCTAATGTACATACTAAACTAAGACCGTGGTCCTATTTTTCTGTAAATTTTTTAATTCATGCATTTTATGATTAATTTAGTATTTGATTTGTTGTAGGTTACTTATTGAAATTATTGTTTTAGTATTGCATTGATTTGCCGTAGTTCTATTTATTGTCCAGGACATTCAATCCTTGGGTAGGGGCAATGTTATAAATTTCGTATATATGTATATAATTTTAGTGAAATTATGCGTGAAACTGTAGTATCTATCGTGTAGCATAACACAAAATGCTTGAAAAATAAGGTTCGGAAAAACACAATTTAGAGGTAAATGGCTATCTCGCTAATTTCGCGAGAAATCCGGTTACTGTATAACTGTAATTGGTATTGTAATTGAATAACTGTAACGGATCTCTATACGTAACTGTAACCATATCCAGCCCTTATATGTAACTTTAACCATATATGGCATCTAGTAATTTCGAGAAATGGAAGGTTTTACAGATTTCTCGGCGATCGGTGCGAAAACTATATGAGATAGGAGAAAGCATCATGTCTTAGGTGTTAGTTCAGAGTTCGTAGTATTGAAAGATCTCCGATTTCACCTCGTAAGCCCCAACCCACCCGCCAAGATACAGGCCTGTGTAATTGGATAATCGGAATCCAGCAAAAGTTTTACGACCTTATCAAAAGCTATCGTAGAGTGTTTTTCGGATTCAGATCCTGCACCTTGCGTCCTTTTTTAGAATCCTCAGGTGCTTCAGTTGCGAAACACTGGGCCATTTGAGGTACTTTTGCAAATCATCGCCAGTGTGTGACACTTGTGGACAAACCATATCACTGAAAAGTGCACAGCGCAAATACCCCACTGCGTAAACTATGAGGAAAGTAAAAAGAAAAAAGGCACAGCACACTTGAACTAACGCACGCCGCCAGCGACAGAACATGTCCATCTTACAAAGCCGAATTTCACCGGCTGAAGACCTTATTCCAACATTAATGTAGCAAACCAACAGCAGCTCATCCTTTAATCTTAAGATACTGCAGGATAATCTGCAAAGATGCCAGGTTGCGACGGACAACGCGGCCCGACTTATTAATGAACATCAGTTTGATATAGCCCTCCTACAAGAATGCTATGTTATAAATGGAAACATTTCCAGTCTGAATTCTCTTAAGACTTCCAACGGACTAGCAATTTAGTGGCTATCGTATATAACGGCCCTCTGAGTCCTCTGTTATTATACAAGGTTGACTATGCCGTGGCTGTACAATTTGAGGATCCCAATGGCTGTTTAATAGTGCCAAGTGTTTATATTTTCTCCTCTCATGAGATCACATCAGTACTCACAGAACTCGAGCAAATATTGACATTCACCACAACAGAAAAGCCAATTGCAGATGACTTCAACGCTCCCAGGCCGCTTTGGGGAGCTCCAGCAGAATCAACAATACCATTTCTTGACTTTATTGCATTGAATAATTTAGTCGTAATTAATTCAAGCGATGATCCCTCAACTTTCTCAACTATGAGGGCCCAAGGGTGGCCAGATATAACTTTAGCTACAGCCCGCATTTATTCTTCAGTTCATGACTGGGCTGTTAGTCAACATTCCTCATTTAGTGATCATCGTTTCCTCGAGTTCGGAGTATACAAAGACTCACAACAAGTCATTAAATGTAGATGGAAGACGAATGTCCTAGCTCCACATTTGCAAGGCATAGTAGCACAGTGCAACAACTGCAATAATAGATTAGAGTTACACAAGCTCCATGATAGGCTTATAAATACATTCACTCAGTGTGCAACCAAGTCTTAAAAATTTTATTTGCAGTAAAACGCCGTGGTGCCGAACGCAGCAAAGTACGCTGAATGAAAAAATGCTACATCCTAGAGGAAAGAGTTACCCTGGCCATGAATTTTAAAAAGCATAGGGCTGTCTATAAGCGCCATGTTAATAAAGCTAAACTTGCCTCATTGCAAAATTTCTGTACCACAACGCGTAAAAAAATATGGTGCCGCCTTTAAAATCGCACATGACAAAATGATCAAGCCAACCAGCCTCGACGCTGCAATTAAATGTGAACACAAACTCCAAAACACAATTACTGCACATATCCTTAACAGCATTTTAAAACAAGACACCGTAGTTGACGACACTCCGGCACAAAACGAAATTAGACTTAATGTCTCCCAATATTTTAGTCCAATTTACCAGCTTCAGAGTTATTTCCGAGAGGATCTTAGCAATGCTATCAAAGCTCTGAATACTAATAAGGCCAGTGGGCCAGATACCATAGATAATGGTATCATTCAGGCAACATTTAACACTCATCCTGCACGTTTGTTCGCATATATTACGGCCTGCTGGAGGGTAAGACATTTTCCTTCCAGCGCAAAGATTACAGTTCCATTCTTAAAAGGGCAGAAGGACCCCAACGTAGCATCATCATACAGGCCAACCTGTTTATTACCCGCACTCGGTAAAGTGCTGAAAAGAATTACACTTCAGAGATTCAGCATCACAAAACAAGACGAAAACCACTGAACAGCCGCCAGTATGGTTCCATTGCAGGAAAATACTTTGATCATGCTTTAAACCCCATTCTTCACATAATCATGCTCAATAAAAGATAAAAAAATGCACTTACTGATAATTTTAATTGACATTCAGGGCGCCTTAGACTCGTTGTGGTGGCATGATGTTCTAAATAGATTGAAGGACATGGAATGCCCAAAAGCACTCTATGATTTAGTTTACAGCTAAATAAGCGCCAGGCACATTTAGACCACAACAGAAGAAGGCGTTTACTCCTCTAGCATTAATAGAGGCTGCGCACAAGGATCATGTCTAGAACCATTTCTTTGGAATCCCGTTGCTTATTCTGCTATCGAGCTCTTCAACGACAACAACGACATCAAAGTACTTGGCTACGAGGATGATTTAGATTACGAGATGATTAACCAGAGGTCACAGCAGTTGAGAATATGAAACGCATGCCCAATTTGGGCTGGATTAATTTTTCAACTGGGCAGACGATCACAAACTCACAATTTCAGCGGCTAAAACGCAGGGACTGGTGATGAACTACGGAAGAATTAAAATATGCGGGATTAACATTAAACACCTAAGATACCTAGGTGTAATTATAGGTGACAGACTCACCTGGCACCAGCACATTTCCTACATTGAACAAAGATTGCATAAATTATTAAATTCAATGCTCAAAACTACAGCAGCCCAATGGAAGGTATCCTCGCAAATGCTTAAGATTTGGTATTCCGTAGTAGCAGAAATAACACTGCAGGGGGCCTCCATGTGGGGCTAAATCGACGCAACGACCATTTTTACTATGCATTTGTCGGGGATACCGCACATCCCCAACTAATGCCCTGAATGTGATATCTGGGCTGCCCCCAAGATTGAAATGCAACACAACACTATGGAACTGTCATTATTTTCACAGAGACTATGAATCGAATATCACATCAACACTTTGGTACTCAGCGGAATTTAACATTCAAGTTAAACTGAAACCTTCGGCAGCACTGAAAAATCATGCTTTGTATATAGATGCTTCCAAAGGAGAGCAAGGTACTGGCTGAGGTTTCTGAGAAATATTACAGAACAATACAATCCAGACCTGGTCACGAAGGCTAAGTCACGACAACTCAGTCTTTCAAGTTGCTCTTAAAGCAGCTATACATTTCAGCATCCAAACAAAACAGCCCTTAATAAAATATAGTGACTGAGCCTCCAGTCGCCGAAACATCCAGGGTCAACGATGCAAAATCCAAATAGTGAAAGAGGTTCAGAAACTACTGCTTTCCTTGACGAAGAACAAGAGACCAAAACTCGAATGGGTTCGTGCACATACTGGAGTTTTTGGTGATGAAAGTGCCGAAGAAATAGCATAACCGCTTCGGACTTCGTGACAGTGATCAGTGCATCTGCAGAGCAGCTGGGGACTCAGATCATTACATCTTTGATTTATCTGAAACAGCCAAATTTTAACTTCGGGAGCCAGCTAATGAACACTGCCACGCTTGGGCCAAAATCACTTTCAATAACCTATAAGCCATTAAGCGTTTTAAGGAATGCACTAACATTTCCTGATTTCAAACAATTCCAGAGCCAAGATACAATTCCCGCCGTAGTGTCGTGGTTGCAAGACATGTTGCCTTCCAAATTTTCGGCACTTACATAGAACTATATTCAGTGTATCACGTTTTCTTATGTCTTAAAGTTCTTTCATCACCTCCCCTTCATTTTCTATTTAATTTTATTTTTCTTAATTCCATCACTTGTTTTCCCTTACAGACTTTGGAGAACTTGATCTAAGGCACTAAGAAATGATTTTAATCGTCGACGGGACTTAAACAGGCCGTCACCTTTCCCAACCGGACCGGCTGTTCCGCCGGGGAAGAAAAGAAAAGTGAACTTTACTCTTAGATGACCTTTACATTGCGTTTGTTTAAAGTTCTTCGTAGTTTTAAGAGATAATTACTGATTGTGCTTCATCATACTGAGAAAGGCTGTAGGAGTACTTTTGTGAAAAGTTCCAGAACTGTAAAGTGTTTGGCTTTGTAAAGAGTTCAGAACTGTAAAGCTTGATAAAAATAAATTTTATCAAACTATCATCGGTTCTGTATGTGATGAAATCCGTGATGGAAATAGTTTCTACTAATTTTTCTCAATGTTAGAAACTTTAGCAGAATTGAAATGTCATCAAGTGTCAAGTTTTACTAAGAAATAAATAAGTAAGGAGCTTAGAGGTGTTAGTTCAACTTATTAGGATTATTTAAAATAAATATCAGACTGAAAATTTAACATTTAGCTCGCAATATGTTTAAATTCCCAAATGCAACCAAAAACAAATTTCCTGCAGCTACTGATCTTTAGCTTTCACACTGAATATCAATGTAAATGTTTTCTGTCGCTTTGTGTTATTATTATTATTTACGTATGTTTTCACAAATATCTGTAGAGGACTGGACATCTGAAGAAAGTAGAAAGGAAAGTTCAACTAATAAGAACATAATTTTAGCACACACACTCAAAAAAAAAAGCAAGCAAATGTTTGCTAATCTTAGGATTCAAAATGTCCGCTAATCTAAGGATGATTTTTTTTTTTTTTTTTTTTTTTTTA
>KK116106.1:205147-222368 GCA_000611955.2 Stegodyphus mimosarum
TATTTTTTAATGTAACTTATACTTACATCTATATTACATTTAAATAAGTTTATTATCATAATTTTGACAAAACAGCTTTACTCACATCTTAAGAATATTACTTAATTTCTCAAAAATGAGGGTTAAGGAGCCAGGTCTTTTTATGCTAATTACTTTGATGTTTTATACTATTAAACTCTATCTAGAATGCTCAGCTAGCAGAAAATTGAAACAATAATTAGTTTCAAAGACAATAAGAATAACAAGTGTTTAACAAAATTAGTTCTCATTTGAAATATGCTTTATGCTATTAACTTCTAAAATGCCATCCACAAATATTCAAATCAAAACATATTATTTTTAAATTGCAAGTGATATAAATGCTTACTTGCACAGTCACTCTGCAACTACAAGTCGCACTGCCGTTCAAAAATTATTCATTGGCTGCCACATTCGAAGCAACCTTTTTTTTCCCCCCTTTTCAGTTGCTTTAATTTGGGAAAAATTTATTCATTTCTATTTAAGAAACATATCCTAATAAAAGTTCGCACTCTTCAAAATAAACGAACTGCATCTCTATGACCTTCACGATAATGTTTCTGCAGTTTAGTAATTCAAGAGACAATTACATCCTTTCCTTTAATTGTACCATGAACTGCACAAAATGAATTTTCGAACTCGTAAACTGTGTTCATCCATGAATAGGGAGGTGCAGTCAAGCCTCATGAGGACAATAATTTAATCTATTCTGAAGATGAAATATTGTTCCCAATGATGGGTCTTTCTCACGTACACGGTAGGCAATATAACCTGCAATAGATGTTAATGCTTCATTTTCTACAGTCGAAAACTCCCTGAAGGAATTCAGTTCACAAGCCACAGGAGAAAGCTCCTCTATGAAATCCAAATCATCAACAGCATTTAATGGAAAAGCGCGCATCTTGCTCCTCAGTTTTAAAATAATTCTGATGTTAAATATGAATCAATATTTCTGCTTTCTTTAGTTACCCACACTTTTGAAGGTAATTTCGGTAGCTTATTAGCTAGTAATAATTGCTTTAGGCGGCGTATAACTTCACTAGGTGATGGGTGATCATTAAACCTACTAAGCCCTCGAATCTGACTAAAGAGACTTTCGAGTGCATCCTGAGTTAATCTAGAGGTTAAAATACACTCACGTTTGTGAAAATTGCAACACCATGAAGGACTTACGCGAGTGAGCTGAAATTTTCAGGAAATGCAAAGTAGCGCATGATATGCAAATGATTAGAATTGCAAATCCGTAGCGCATGCGTATGCTGAGCAGCGCCCTCTGAACGGCTGATGGATCCGAATAAATAGACGGCTGTAGCGAG
This sequence comes from Stegodyphus mimosarum, assembly GCA_000611955.2. Lineage (NCBI taxonomy): Eukaryota > Metazoa > Arthropoda > Arachnida > Araneae > Eresidae > Stegodyphus > Stegodyphus mimosarum. The sequence continues at coordinate 206,482 of KK116106.1, forward strand.
GCGTGTATGGTTATCGGTGGTTATCTGCTAGTGGTAAACGTTAACTCAATCTGTACTTATGCCTCGTCGACGAAAGAGAGCGAGATTTGAACAACTTACAGAGTTTGAACGAGGGAGAATCATCGGCCTTCGTGAAGCTGGATTGTCGTATCGTGCAGTAGCCTCTCGTGTGCAGCGTAACAGCAGCACAGTGATGCGCGTTTGGAAGCAGTGGACGGACGAGTGTCGGACAACTCGGAAATCCGGGAGTGGACCCCGAAATGTGACGTCAGCTCGCGATGATAGACACCTGGTCCGCATGGCGCGGACGGACCGTACAGCTTCCTCTAGACAATTGGCAGCACTGTGGTCAATAGCTACAGGTGTTTCATTGTGTGCTTCATCAATTCGTAGACGTCTGCTGCAGTGTGGACTGCGCGCACGGACTCCTTTATACAGGATCCCCCTAACGCACGACCATCGCCGCCTGCGGCTACAATGGGCCAATCAGCATAGAGACTGGCGTGCTGATTGGCAGCATGTCGTGTTTTCTGACGAATCCCGCTTTAATTTGTGGTACCATGATGGCCGCATTCGTGTCAGACGCTATGCCGGTGAACGCCACCTTCCGGAGTGCATTATCGAACGCCACAGTGGACGAACACCCGGAGTTATGGTCTGGGGCGCCATAGCATATCATAGACGATCTCAATTGCTACGAATTGTGGGCAATCTGAACAGCAACCGGTATATCCGTGAAGTTCTACAGCCCGAAGCTGTTCCCTTCCTTCAAAGCTTGCCAGGCGCTGTATTTCAACAGGACAATGCCCGCCCTCATACTGCTCGGATTGTTAAATCCTTCTTTGCAGCGCAGCAGGTACAGCTTCTTCCTTGGCCTGCGTGTTCCCCGGATATGTCGCCAATTGAACATGTGTGGGATGTCATTGGTCGGCGTCTTGCTCGTGATCCTCGTCCTGTTGCGTCTGCAGACGAACTTTGGGTACGCGTACAAACGATATGGAATGCTCTTCCTCAGTCAGACATTCAAACTTTGTTTGACTCCATGCCACGTCGTGTAGCAGCACTTATTGCGGCGCGTGGTGGCCACACAAAATACTGATTCTAATCTCTTGTTCTTGTTTGTTTGCTTTGAACATTTAATCATTTATTTGTACCACTACCACTCAACTGTGTATTAAATTGCATTCAATTATGACGATTCCTTCTTGGTGTTGCAATTTTCACAAACGTGAGTGTATATTTAGCATCATACGATGATTTCAAATCCTGGTGTACGCCAAAAACAGAATTTATTGAAATTATTATTCCCTTTTGTAAAAGCAATATGTTAGATTTTTCCAGAACTCTTAATGCACTGATGACTTCCTTCCTCAATTTGAAAACCTGAATTTGTTTCTCATAATATTCATTTAATCCAAATTCTGCTTTAAATATTTTATCTGAGGGAGGGTATGGCTTGGTACTTTTCAAACCATCGAAAAAGTTATCGATTAACTCAAAGAAGTCAGATGATTTTTGATTTCCTGTGGAGTATACCTTTTGCGGTAATTCTTGAAAATAATGTTTTCGCTGGAGCGACTTTTTATCTCTCGTTCCCTTGACCATTAAATAATTCGGTTTTAGTTTGTGATACAGCTTAATTTCTCCTGAATCTCTATTTAAAATCCCTTTAATAATACCAGCATTTAAAACAGTTCCAGCTTCTAAAACAAATCCTTTATCTAAAAAGTGGTTTCAATTATTTGTGCCAGTGAGCTAAATCTGCAAAAACACATTTTTTTTTTCGTTTGCAGTACGGGATTTGGTAAGTGAAAATTATAAATCGAAATCTGTAGCTCTTTTCACACAGCATTAGATCCTCCTAAATCCCACAGACTCCTAAATTCTATTTATCCCTGAAAAACATAAACTACTCTTTAACCCTTAGAACGCCAAAGCCTTCCCTCACCTGCTTACTTAGAAATTTAAAAACACATGAAATTCTATTTGAAATTCACAATAAGTTCTCTCCCCACCCCCGTTCATTAACGAAGGAAGAGCTATGAAAGTTTCAAATGATATGTCCTATAAAGTCCGCTTAATTCCTAACAAAAGAGCTTCCATTATACCCTTTGAGTCGCTACTAAGTCACCTTTAACCTACAGAAAAGAAACTACAAAAGAATCTACAATAAAGATGAACTTATCAGTTCAGGATCTAATGCATTTGGGAAAACTACATTTTGGGCTATTGTGTTTTCGACTGTAGAAAATGAAGCATTAACATCTATTGCAGGTTATATTGCCTACCGTGTACGTGAGAAAGACCCATCATTGGGAACAATATTTCATATTCAGAATAGATCAGGAGGAAGGTAGAACCAACGCATGCGATTTCGGCTGTTCGAGCAGCAGCAGCCATTGGTTGTTTGAATGAAAGTGCGTCTCGGGCATTTAAATCGTGAAAGAGTTAGCAGCTGAAACCTTGATATACTAACTGGAAAATTAAATGATACTTAAACGACAAAACACTAAATATATTTAGAAGAAGAAAATATGATAACAACTACACTTATTATAAGTTAATGTTTTTATTCAGTATTAAAATTAAATTGTTCCCCGTTTACACTCTTTTTTCGGTCTTAAAGACACAAATACATACATTTTCATACCATTAAAAACAGTTTCATAATCTCCATGATAATACAATTTTTAAAATACTCTAATTTGTGATCAGTATTTATTTAGAAATTAAGAATAAAGTACTGAAAATGATGTAGTTAGTAAAATGTAATATACAGGTTGCTCGAAAAGTTTTGAGAATCCAGCTTAATGCAGCTGGGTCTTTCTACATAAAATAACTTGTGTTTTCAAGCTAAAGAAGCATCTGATGTTACCATGTGCAAAAAAGGATTTATTAACTACTGCAGTTTCTCGGAAAGATCATCTAATTTTTGTCTAGCTGATATTTTATTGCAAAATATCATGGAAGTCAATTATGAGCATTTTTGTGCTTTGATTTTTATGACTTTGAAGTAAGACTAGGCAAAAAGCGAGTCTCTTAAAATGTTTGTGAAATTTTTCTTCTTAAGACGCAATTACTTACTGGGGCCCACTAGCCAAAGACTGATTAGATTAAATCATGATGCCCACTGAGAAGTTACAAGAAATAACTTGTGCTCAAATTCAAGTCCTAACTTCTTTATAATGAATTCCAAATCCCTGCCTGCTATATGGGTTTTTTTTCCTGTAAAGATTCTCTTGTCAAGGTCAAGACAGGATGAAGTGCTGGGAAGAAAATGACATGCTCTTTCTTCTCTAAAAGCGGACATAATACCACTGCAATCAAAGGACAGTGACATAGAATGGTACATCATATAATGTACCACAAACTGAAATGTGAGCAATCCTAGTACATCATGACAATGTGACAACTCACTCAGCAAATACAGACTAATTTCTAATTGATTCAGGGGTTCAGGTTCTTGGCCACAGTTTAAAATTCAATCAATTTAAAATAAAATAAATAATAATTACATACAAATTACATATTTTATAATATATAAAAAATAAGAAAGTATGTGAAGAAAATGTAATAGCAATTATTTTGATATTTATTTTTTTAATACAAATTTGCATGACTTTCAGAGTAATTCTTTTAACTAAGACTTTTTACAAAACATAAGCTTTTATGTCCATACTTTTATGATAATGCCAAGCTCCCTTATTCATTTTACATTACTATATAAATAGGTAATATAATTAAAAAATTACGATATATTTAAAAAATGTAATATACAATATCAATTATCAGTAAACTGAAGGATGGAAGTTTGAAAACAAATTTATAATTAAATCATAAATTCCTAATTAAATCTCTGTTATAAATGAAATAGAATTTTAAAACAGTTTATCCTTTCCAAATGGTAATGTATGTATCGATTTGGTGATTTTGATGTACCTATATATTTCATTACTCAGACTATAAATCACATATAATAAATGAATTTATACTAACAAGGAAAGAAATAATATTTGCATATTAAGAAGGCCTAATAATATTGTATGCATATAATTTAATTTGAAACTAGTGATGATATTTTCCTGCAGTTCCAGATACAGAATTTAATTACAAATGTAATCCTACTCACAAAAATTCCGTACAAATAGTCTGTTTTGAAAATTTTGTCCCATTACATAATGGATTAGAAAGAATATAACCATGAAAGTTGACCAACAATTACAAAAAGATAAGACAGACATATAATAAAATTTATCTGTATTATCTGCATTTATCAGATATTAACTGTATTTTAAGATCGATGCCAATTACAGAAATTGCCACATAACAAATATACAAAATATATGAATACAAACTTTACCAAGTGAAAATTCAACAATTTCAATAACAATACTTATTACATATATTTTCATTATATAATATTTAGCATATGTATATTTTGGACTTAAAAGATTAAGAACAATATTAAAACTTCAAAATTCATAGAAATAATTATTTTATAGTAAAGTGTGTAATGAGTCACCTACAAAATTCCAAATCCTCACTTTGGTAGAATGAAGCCAAACTTGTATCACTAATACATTCCTCACCTATGTGGACCATGTGCTACTTACTTGCAAAGTTTTAAATTCTCAGGTCCAATAAATTTCAAGCCCACCAGTTGAGGTTGAGAGGATAAAAACATTGAACAACATTAGTCCAACCCAGGTTCAAATCTCAATGACTGGACTGTATGCATGTTTTTTTTTCCTTCAAGTTCTCCTTCCCCTCTATGTATAATGCTATGCAAGCCAGTTTTCTTCATGAAATATTCCATGAATGCATCATTCAGGCAGATAGCCCTTCAGTGCTTTCCCATAACTAACTAATCAATCAGCTTATGGGTTTTAAGACTTTTTTCAATACAAGATTAAACACTGAAAATAATAATTATACATGACAGATAATATAGAATATTTCAATTCAAATTTTAATATGGTTATTTTTTAATACATTCTGTAATTTGAAAGTTCAAATCATACACAAACTGAAGAATAAGTTACATAATCAGGAAAGACGCCCCCCCCCTAATTTTCTCTCTAAAAAGCTTGGGATGAAATCATCAGGAAAAAAGAAAGATTACAACATGCATTACATATTGTTTTTGTCAACAAAAAGCAGAATGTTTTGTTAAAGTAGAATTAAAGAAGGACACCACTACTATTAAAAGGCGAAGAAAACTATAGCATGACAAGAATTATTATACAACATTTTATGTGACATATTAAAATGAATTAAAGTCGATAAAATTACTAATAACAATATGTATCCACATGTATACATACATGTGTAATGAAATTGACTAGCAGAGAGATAAGCAAACCATATGGTATAAGAAATGTCAAGTTATAAATTCAACTTATAATGTTAGAAACATCAAATTGGCATTTACATATCCATTTAAATGTATCTGCTGCAAAAACCTAAAAGCTGAACCAACTTGTTTTTGATGTCACCTGCGCACTATATAAGAATGTGAATGATGGATGAAAAGATGGATACAATTATTAACTAATTAATGAACTTAATTCTTAGTGCACAAAATCATTTCTACCTTCTTAAGTTCTTTGTTGACAATGAGTGAGTCTCAGAAAATACACAGCTACAAGTAATCCAGAAGAAGTAACTTTGTTTTTAAGTTAACTAGTTAAATGAAATTTTCTATTTTGCTATTGATTGCAAATTGAATAAATCGTCTATTTATAATACATTTGTAAAACCCCTGTTAAGCTTAAGTAAATTTAATTTGTCTGCTACTGAATTTGTTAATTTAGAACTCAATGACCCATTGGAAGATGTGAGATTGGGAAATAAGTTAGCTTGATTTCAAAATGTTACATAGAGTAACTGTCTGCTTCAGCAAACTCTTAAATAAGTAAATTGGAGTAGAAAACTAATATTAAAACAGAAAACCAGTCACTGAAAATTTTTTATGCAATTTTTTTTTTATTTTGGTATTATTTGTTTATGGAATACTACTAAAGTTTCTAACTACTAGGTTTCAGTTGGGTTATTATGGCTTTTGCATACTTACGTAATTGCTAATTTACATATGGTATGCAAGGTCAGGGAATAACTGCAATCAGAAATACACCCCCTTTGAAATCTCACATAATTTAATGCAGACTTTTGATATTCAGAGCTGGAAATTCACTTGACAACTTATGAGAGCTTTTAGAATTTGGACTAGAAATTTCTTATATTCTATCACCAACTGTATTTTTTATACATTCAACTATCTGGAACTGTCATCTATCCGACATCTCCAAAACTTTCTGGATAGTCTACCATTTCCTATGTTACTAATTGTTATAGTAACACTTATCAATTAATATTAAGGCTGTGTTTGGTGTTTTCCATAGAATTTATTATGATGTATCTTACAACTAACAGATCAAAGTGAAGACTAACTTAAAAAAGTATCAGTCCTTTAAAGAAGTAAATACATTTTCCTATTTTCACAGTACAAATTGTGATTTACACAAGTTAGGTACTGGGAATGGTACAAATTTTTAAAACTTAGACCTAAATTCAAAATTTTTCAACACACCTTGTGAGACTTCATAATACACCAGTACTTTGTAGGGTTCTATTTGCGTAAACATTTAAATCAATGTCAATCAGACCTTACCAAACTGACAAGTGAGTTACTACACCAGTCTAAATTAAGATGAAAAAGTCCTGCAAAGTTTAAAATAACCCTTTTATTAACTCTTTAGATTTAAAAGAAGGCACCACTTGTGTTTACAAATAAACTCTGCCACTTCTGGTTATATAAAATAACATAAATTGAAATTCAAATTGAGGTAAAGTAGTCAGACACTACACAAAATAGTCTACTTAAGATATATGTTAATCATGGGTTTTTTACCTCAGCTAGGAAAACTACTAAAGCTATTACAACTAAAACCACGCATTTGGTATCCAAATCTTTCAAGAACCATGCATGGCGGCAGCGTAATTAGTCTGCCAATCCCCCCCCCCAGACTCCAAGATCCTATATGACTAAAACTGTAGAGTTATTATTTCATGACACACATTCTGAAAAACATTGGATTACATAAATTGAAATTTCCAAAGTACAAAAAATATTTCATTGAAAATGAAAAATTAGCAAAAAGGGAATCATCAAAAACTCAAATTACTTGAAAAAAAATTTTTTAAAAACTTTACATTCATTTTAAGCAACTTTTTGTGCTGATGTTAACAGTATTACAGAAGAAAATTTCTGAACCTAGAAACACATGCTAATTTGTAAGATAGTATAAGTTTTTTTTATCGTATATTTTCATACATCATTTTTCTAATCAATATTCTGGATTTAAGTTATAATACTATTACATATTGTAGTTTTCATCATGCATTTTCTCAACTCCTGGAACTATAAATATATCAAGTAAATGATAAAAATAAAAAGAAATAATAAATTTAACAAAATAAAAACAAATAACAACAATAAATAAAAATAACAAATGAAAAGATAATACATATTTTCATAATTACAGATGAATATTATTTTCTTTAAATGATTTAAATTAAAATAATAAATACAAAAATAAATAGAAATTAAAAATTTTGAAGTTTATTTTATTTAAAATATATTCAAAAATAACTTCATCAAACAGGATAAATAGAAAAATAAGCTAAAATGATGAAAATGAGATTGAGCATAAGTTATCTGAAAAAAATCGTTGCTCAAAATGGTTCTCTTCATTTAATTTGGATAAATGCATATAAACCTGTAAAACAGAGATTATTATTTAGATTTAAAAAATACGTTTTTAACCAGCTCTACAAATCTTTGAAATTACAAAGTTACCTGCAAACTAAGATAAATTGTACTGACTCACCATTAATTCAGCATTTTCATTAAGAATACTAATGATGCTAATGAATTATCAATGATTAACATACACTTATCTTCTACCAAAGTAGAAAAAGTAAATTCTTTTGACCCTTTCAATAGTTCTAAAAAATCACAGAGCTAACAATGAAGATAATGTACAGTTGCATAAATAAATAAGACATAAATGAAATAAATATACTCATACACATACACAAAAAGACATATATTACATGCAGACGACTGATATTATATGCAGATTTTTATATATTATATTACATCTGTGCATAATCATTTTCCTTCCAAAAAATAGCCTATGAAATAAATCTATTGCAACTAGCTTAAATCTGCTTTCATATATATGGATACATAGGACTAAATGGTTTGAAATTGACTTCTAATAATACAGTTTCAAATATAGTTTAGTACAATTCAACAATAATTAACACCTACCTACATTTAATAAAAATGCAGACTTGGGACTAGTTGTAGCTATACACAATTGTGAAGTGAAAACACACACATTAAGAAATATGTATACCAAAAAGATGCATTATGACACAATATAAGCACTGTGCAAATTAAAAAATTCATCACAAACAAACAATATAAATACTACATAATGTTCAAATTTAAATAAAATTTCTAATTAAAACACACATATTTGACACTATTAAGCTAAAACCTAATAATCAGAGTATATAATGAATAGGAACAGCTGAAACCTTAATATCAAAAAATGCAAAATTCTGTTAATGATATGGGAAATAAAGACCACTTTTTTTTAAGACATTCTTAGGGAATTATGAAGAATTTCTACGGGTTAAAAAAAATCTGACATTTTTTATGAACTTCATATTAACTTCACTATAATTCCGCTCACATGAACTGGACAGTCTAATAAAGTTGAAATTTTACAATGAATAAATTAATGATTTGACCAGAAAATAGTTTTCCTGAACTCTGTATACATAAATGTGCATTTTAGATGAAATTATTAAGCTTTATACAAAATTATTACATGTAACAGTAAACATTGTTTATGTTTCTACATAAATCAGACAGATATGAGAAACTATAGCCTTTACACACAGGTGCTATGAAATCACATAAATCAAGTTGCTTCAAAAATCAAAAACATTTTGCAACAAATCATCAAGAAAATTCTATGCATGAATGGTATCAGTTCTTAACAAGCAAATGTTAGTTTTTGACAGAAAAAATGGCTTAAAAATAATTCTTTGTTTCTTCATATTTTTTTTATTATTATTTCTTGCTCTTCTTAGAATACAAATAATAAACATAGAATTAACTTTATTTTCATCGAATTGTACAATGCAGCTTTATCTCTTAGACCTCCCCAAACAAAACTGACTAAGTCATCAACTGTTTTTTAATATGAGTAAGTATTATAACTCATATGAAGGCAAAATTATTAGATGATAAATCAAAATGTACTTATGATAAAATGATGAAAATATATATAGAATACAGAAAATGAAGCAGTAATCCATATAAAAAACAATAACATGTATGCAATGATGCATTAAATGCTACAGGTACAAATAAAACAAAAATCACAACAAGATAAAATGATTATAGTGAGGAAAGAGAACAAAGGAAAAAGTACATTCTTCAAAAAAAAAGTAGCAATGCAGAACAGAACCAGTTACTTCTCTTGCAGTGTTAAAAAGTAATTGGTAAGGATATGTAATATTAAATTTTAATAATATTTGTTTAGAAAATCCTGTTTACAAAAAAAAATTATAATTTCAGTTCAGGAAACAGGACAAATATTTCATACTTTTAAATTAAAAATGAAAATACAGATTTATGAAATTCTGTGCATAATTAGAAATATGCATATTCAAGTTCTATGTTAATTTGCTTTTCTCTTATTTAACATTATGTTCCTCTGGAAGTGGAAAATATATTCTATAAACATAAGTAAATTTTAGATTCAAGAATTAGTTATCTTTTCAAACCGTTCATATGCAAAAGCTGGAATGAATGATTTGAAATCATTTCCATACCATTAATATAATGCCTTCAGTACATACATACCTTAATTTTTTCTTTATCCAATCTTTATATCCATAAAAAGGTTGAAAAATCCAATTTTCATAACCTACTGGTATTGGGTGCTTGCAAAAGTTTACTAGATTGTAAATAAGAGGAAATTAAAGTAATTGGTAATTTCTTTTCACTTGCCTTTGTTTTTAAATAGAGATTTATAAATTTAATAAGATCCTAAAATTCTACAACTGCGTAAATGAAAATGGAACTTGATACAGTGCATCTGTGCCACTATAAGCCTATTTGACACACACACATACAAAAAATAAATAAATAAAATAAAAAAATTAATAAAATGCCATAAAAACAAAATCATCTGTGAAACCAAATAATTTAAAAGATTTAGAGATGTTGAATTTCTTGTTGATGACATATAGGAAGACTGAAAGATTTTTAGAATGATAAATTGCAAGAATTTCTCCAAACGGTCTTAACATTGAAAGAATCGGAAAATGAACAGGCATGGTTAATTTTCTGACACTTAAGTAAACAAGCTGAACCTTTGCAAGAACCTAATACATATTTTTTTAAGTAATACATACTAAAAACAAAACTGATCAACCCAGAGAAGTACTATAAGAATGTGGTTCATAACAGCTAGAAATTCTGGAATTTTAGTTCTGTTAGAGTAAAAAAATTAAATATATAGTACCATTTAGATATAAATGTGTTTGAAGATACACACAGTTAGAAAGCCTGTAGAGCTATTCTTAGCCTTAAAAAGGACACAAATAGGATAATTATAAAGATATTTGATACAATTTTATATCAGTAATGGAAAATGTACATCCATAAAATAAAATTATGAGCACTCAATAAAATTTTCATTTCTAGTGCCTCAGAAAGTTAATTCCACAAGAGAGTTTCAAAAGTTTTAAAAAATGAAAAATATCTATACAAGGCCATTCCTGTCATTAAGATCACATAATTTTCATCTGGTGTAGTGGATTTTAGAGCTGTATTACCATAGTTACATAAATATTTACTACAACATGATCGACAAAGGAAAAGTTTTACTCGTTCTCCAACAGTATTACAACCTTCCTGACAAGTTTCCTCGCAGCTTCGTTCCACAGACCAAAATATATACTCACTAGAATCTGTAGAATATCTAAATAAAACCACCTGGGGGAAAAAATGAAACTTCTTATATAAAAAAACTAAGACTTTTGTATTAAATCATTTTTACCATAAAAAATTAAGCTATTTACCTGATTATAAATAAAACGAAAAATTTTATCATGTAAAATATTGCTTACAAATTTTGTGAACAACATTATTACATGATGTAACATTTGATATACTGAAGATAACAAAAACAAGCAATGAAAAAAATTTTGTTTCTAATGATCACATTCACATTTAATATTAATAAAAGAAGTTAAAATATTAAACAAATGTCAGAGATATGTTCTTCAAACTTTCTTATGTTAGCACTCAGCTGCAGGTATCAAAATCAAATTTCTCAATATGTGCCTGGAAGTCTGTAGATTTACAAAATTATCTAGCTGATATTTCTTTCACATGAAGTTAACAAAAGAGATATCATGTACTGGAAATGCATGATCATTACATATCAGAGCACCTCAATCAAGAGCTAAGTCCCTTCTCCAATCATACACTAATTTGTATGAATAGAAAAGGGATCTGTATCAAAGCTGTGATGCTCTATTTCTGTCTATCTTGAAAGGATTAGATCACATTTTATTCAAGTCTCTTTTTAACAGTTAAATGACTATGGCAAACTTCTTTTTGATTAGAGCAGAGTCTTATATCAAAGTAAGTTAATTTAATTCTGACCACAAATCCTCTTTTACTTCTTCACAAAAAATTTACTAAAATAAAATGGGAAAACTAATGAACTTTAAAATAATGAAGGACAGTGAATACAGAATTCATCTACTTCCATTAACTTCCTTGCTTACAAGTTTCCTTCTGCATCTCATTCAACTCTGATTTTTAACACTCATTAACATTCTTCCTTCCAACAAAAGGTGGACCAGAAAATTTTTCCAACTAAAACAAAAATCTCAATTTTGCTCATTTACTATATTAGATGTAGAACGATCAAATGAAGAAACTTATGCTTACCATAAATAGAAGATTTTACTTTATGGGAGAATGTAATTGCAAACATTTGATAAAAGTATAAAAGTAAGTGAAAAATTTAAACCACCTTTTCTCGAGCAGACAGATTGAAGGTCAAATCCCAAGTATAAATATTAAACACAACGCAAATACAAGTTTTTGAAAAATATTAGATTAATAATTATATGAATTTAGAGGAAAGCACTTTGTTTCTACCTATTTACTATTTTTATACTAAAAGTAAACAAGATTAAAAAAAAAATTATTTCTTACAGAACAAAACATTTGATTTGGCTTGCATGATCTTTGGTTTTCTGTGTTGTTGAGTTTTAGATCACGACATGATTCTCCATCATTTAACGTGCTGCAGTGATAACAGGATAAGTTATGTGGCGGCCGAGAAAGATGACTTCCAGCTATAATCTCAGTTTCTGAAAGAAAAATTTGATTCAGACAAAAATACTCGTACAAAATAAGAAATGTCTGAAGTTCCCATGATGCCAATAAAGTTAAACTAAAAGCACTTAAATTAGAATTTGTAGAATATACAAAAACAATTGGATAAGATCTTAAATAAATCTGAAACGAGTAATTTTTCCTAAAAAATTTCAGATTGAATAATAATTTTGAATTATATGCAATAGTTATGCTTATTTTTCATTTATCACATCACTAATGTAATATAAACATTATCACAAACCATTTTTTTTAAAATTTCATGCAACAATAAAAACAATATAAAGAAATTTTTCCCCTTCCTAATAAAATAATGGATTTCATGAACCAAAGATTTAAACAGTACACATTTTCTTTTTTTAGAAAATTCAGCCTATGGTAAATTACAGTTTTATGAAACTATTATTCACATAAGGTGGAAGATTATTTTCCAAAGAACTTAGTTCAATGATACCAGTAAATTAAGATGACATAACAGAAGAAATATCCCTTACAATATTTCAAATATAATCAAATACTTTATAACAAAAACATGGATTACATTATTCAATGAACAAAAAAAAAGACAGAGAGAGATTAGCACATTAAAATATTTCATTTATAAAAAATTCATTTTGTATATGGCATTGTGTTATCATGGATTAAACTTGTCTTGGATTATTTAGATTATGACAAAGCAGTCTAATGTTACTACCCTAAGGAGATGGATGTTTTCATGAAACAACCTATTAAGAGAAACCAGCTTGCATGCACATCCAGATTTTTTTCTTTTCTTTTCTTTTCTTTTTTTTTTTTTTTTTTTTTTAGCATTGGGGAAACTACAAAAAAAAAAATTTCCTTTAGCCAGACTTTAGAACCAGATCGAATTATCAGTTCCCAGCAGTTTCAGAGTTCAGCATATAGAATCTATTTTTTTAAAAATAACTGCAGCAACACTAATAATATTTTAATATCTAATAATGATGCAAACTTTGAAGTTAATTATACCACAGAATATTGCAAATACATTTTATTCATTAAACCAAAATCTGCAAGCACTTTACTTAACTTGGCAATAATTTTCAACTTCTCTTGTTTTTGATTAAACGAACGGGTGGCATATATGTATTTCTGGTTATAGAATATAAATATTAAATATAGAATATAAATATTAAATAAAACACATACAGTTATATTTTCACATAAATATTTATCATATTTTCCAATTATTTAATAAATACATCAGCTTCCAGTATTCTTAAACACTTCAAAGAGACTAATGTTAGCAAAACCTAATACTTAAAATCTATTTGAATGGTGAATTGGGATTTTACTGAACTTTAGTATCATTATATTTCTTGTATTTTTTTATTTCTAAAATTAAATGGCATCATTTTACAAGCAAACTGTACTATATATGGCTAAACTATGGTACTATATATATACTAAACTGTAAATATATGACATGCCCTTATACAAACTGTCATGAATATAATTAATTATATTTTCCTTACAATAAATAAATTTAATTTTGTCTTTTTAATTATATTTCTCTACAGTTTCTCTGATAAGTTTCCACTACATGTATATTATTCCTTTTATAAATGGCATAAAGCTTAATTCATTTGGAGAATAACCTCTATTTGATAACTTCAGTTTTTTTACATCATTTAAAATATGAAAAAATAAAGTACAGTCTGAATACAAGATTACTAGCAGATATATGTACATTCCAAAATGTGTTAATAGTGCAGGCTATTCAAGTAAGAGAATTTATGCTACAGGAAGAAGTTACAGTAGATAAATTTAACATGTGATAACAGAAAAAAAAAAGACCAAGAATATTCCTACAGGCTTAAATGGGACTTTATCGAATCCGGATATTTCTGCCTGCCAATCTAAACAGTTACACAGAAATTCTTCTGTCGATGAATAGTTACTTTCCCACTTCATCTGTTATAAATACTAATGAAGCCATGGAAAATGAAAGCACTGTGTGTATCTCCAACATGTTAATGCTTTACATATATTCATTTGTCATATTATTGCCACTCAACTATGAGGTAGAGTGACAAAAATGGAACAGTTCCATATCTACCATTCTAGTTGGCTGATTGAATAACTTTAACACTTGTCACATCTCAAAAGCATAATCCAAAATAAATGTTAGATTTATATATAATACTGCTCTAGCAAATAAACATTGACACAAAATCAAACTTTTTCCAAACTGACATGCTAATATTAAGATTTGCATTTAAAACTTCCAATTAACATTTACCCTGATATTTCCTGAAATTTTTTCTATAAATAACTATAGACTAAATTTTTTAAAACTTACTTTTAGAACTTGGGTTAATAACTCAGCATTTTAAATGTCAAATTTTACAATTTAGCAAAAATGTTAAAAAAAATTTTAAGCTTTGCCCTTTAACAATGGTTAACCTTTTCAGTCCCAATGGGTTATATAAGTCCCTGTAGATGTTTAAAGAAGCCTCGAGGGAATTACATGCATCAATTTACTAGATAGTTGATGTCCCACTGGTAATAGGCATCATTTCTAACATTCCCACTACAAAATTGTATATGGTAGACCACCATCCAGTTCCAAGTTGTTGAATATAGATCATACCCATTGAAGGGCCACTAAATAGGTGTCAGAGTTGTACCAAGAAAAAACAAGAGAAAAGAACTAAAACAATTTGTGTAGCATGTAATCTACCACTATGCAAAAACTGTTTTACTTCTTATCACACATAAGTTATGAAAAGAGTTTCTTTTTGATTTTTTTCTTTCATGTGTCAACATTCCATACTAATGGGACACATATGCCTCACCATTACTACCCAGTGGGGCATATTTTTCCCAGACCCCTGCAATCCCCCCATTTTAAAATAAAATGTTTAAAATGATATTTTCCAATTCTTTGTGATAATTACCATGAATATATAAAAAAAGTCAAGTAAGTTGAAACTCTAATGTAAAGATTTACTTCAATTTTGTCCACAATCTCAAAAATTTTTTCTCATCATTAACACATCGTTGGGATAAACTGACTTTAAATTTGAATTCTGATAAAAATAAAAATGTATTGAAAAACTTCTCAAAAACACATTGCTCTGCAAGTCCAAATGCAATTAAAGCTTTACACAAAAGATATACAGAAATTGTCAATCTTATTTGTTTAATTAATGATGAATCACAGGCAAATGGATACTCAGATTTTCTGCAAAAAATTTGAAAAACAAGATGAATGAATTGGAAATTATGTTTTTAATTATGTTATATAATTATGTTTTTTTTTTTCTTTTGGAATTACCTTTTGACTAGTAGTGACAAAGTGAGTTTATTCAACCAGAGTAAAAATACAGATTTAATCTTTAATGACATATATAAAAATCATAAG
>KK116106.1:222378-246506 GCA_000611955.2 Stegodyphus mimosarum
TTTTTTTTTGGGGAAGGGAGGGGAGATGTGTTTTTTTTTTTTTTTTAATTTTTATGAGTCGATAGCCAAGTGAATATCCTTTATAAAAGAGTATCAAAGTGTTCATAAGCGTGTAAGACGATGCAATGCCAGGGTAACTTTCTTAGCAGGAGATAAATGACATATCTTTAGACACAAACGTATCTTTTGAAAGCAACCACAGCCAGAAATTTAAAGTAGAAACCTTGGTTGGAATGCGCTTTAGCCCACTGCTTGGCGGCGATTGTTTTTGAATGAGCAATAAACGCGCCAACATGGGTAACTCCGTATATCCGCCAACATGGCTGACTGTTTGTACGTTGCCTACATTGTGCAATTCGCTGAAGTTTTTTTTAAGTTTAAAAGGAACGCTGTGCACATGGCATTTTCTTGTAATTTATTTTCGTTATTTTAGCTTATTTTGTTCATTTGTGCATGTTGCCTACATTGTGCAAGTCGCTGAAGTTTTTTTTAAGTTTAAAAGGAACGCTGTGCACATGGCATTTTCTTGTAATTTATTTTCGTTATTTTGTTCATTTGTGTACGTTGCCTACATTGTGCAATTGGCAGATTTTTTTTTTTTTTAAAGTTAAAACGGAACGGTGTGTACATGGTATCGTTTGTAATTTTAATGCCCTTTTAAAAAAAATTCCTTCTTTCTTCGATGCCATTTTAATTACATTTTCCCTGAGCGTGTCGGGAAGGTTATGTAACGGCATAAAATGTGTAAGTATTACAACATAAAATGTAAATAATTAATTTAAACCTAACTGACAAATATTTTAATGATCGTAATGTTCGTTTTGCATATTATTTTATTATCTTTTTGTGGCAACAGTTTCCATACTAATTTATGCTTTAGAATTCTATGTTTTGTTTACAATAGGTTTTCGCGGAGCGTGTCGGGAAGGTTGCAATTGCAAAGACGTTTCGCAGAAACGCGCCGAATTGGCAATTTTCTAAAAATCGGCAAGCAGTGGGCTAAAGCGCATTTTCACCGAAACCTTTTTACCAATAATCGACTGTCTAATTTACAACATATAAAAATGCAGTAAAAAATATAAGGAGGTAATTGAACTGTTTGGGTTTTTGAAAACATCTGTAATTTGGATGAGAGCAAAATCAAAACAGCATGCAAGAAAATATTGAAATTTAATGATAAAGATGTTTATGAGGAGGAACTGAATTTGGAACGGCAACATTTCAAGTTATATCTAATCACTGATGGTGAAAAACTGGAAAAAAAAAAAGACATGGAAAAAAGGAAGATTCATAAGAAATATAATTTTACAAATGTTGACGACGATGAAGAACAGTTTATGAATGAGGAGACAATATTAACACAACTATACATACATGTACAAAGGTTGCTATTTATATTTCTGGCCTTGGCAACAGTAAGTGTTCCTAAGCAACCACAGAGGATTCCAGTTGAAAGTTTGATACTTTTAACCATAACTTCTTCAGAACATTTTGCCATTTTAGCATGATTTTTGTTGTTTACAGTAAATAAAAAAATTCATTTTGAACGAAAAAATTGAATCGACTTGTGAACATTTTCATGCCATTATTTTTCATAACTTTTCACATGGATTATCAAGAAAAGAGTGCTTAGATGAACTTACTTCCTTATACAGCGATAAAGCACCATCCTACAGCAATCTAAACAACTGGTAAAATGAATTCAATCATGGGCAACGTTTGCTCCAGGATGAATTCCGTGAAGGTCATCCAACATCAGTTGTTGCGCCATAAAATATCGATGCTGTGTGTGAACTGATAAAGCAAGATCATCATGTGACATACCGGGAGATTGAGGCATCTTTGGGCATTAGTATGACAAGCATCAATAAGATATTACATAAATATTTGGCCAAAAAAAGATTTGTCCGTTTGAATACCACATAATCTTACAAACACTCATAAGAGGGCTTGTGCTTATTCGTGCAAGAAAATGTCAGAAAAATACGTACAAGGTACATCAAAGGCTGTGTATAGCATCTATACATGTGATGAATCATGGATCTATGCATATGAGCCCAAAACAGCAGTTGACCATATAGGTCTTCCCAGACTAGCCAAATCCAACAAAAGCTGTTTGCAGAAGAAGCACAACGAAGCAAATGGTTGCCTGTTTCTTCGGCATTACCGGTCACGTGGCCACAGTGGCATTACGCCAACACAGAACAGTCACTTCCAAATGGTACACAACCATTTGTTTGAAAGAAGCCATCACAGAAATTCAAAAAAAGCAGAAAAAGAAGTGAATCATTCTTCATCACAACAATGCAAGCTCTCAGACACTGGTTCAAACAAAGACATTTTTGATAGGTCAAAACATTGAATTGATGGGTCCTCCACCACACAGCCCTGATTTGGCACCCAATGACTTTTTTTTTTATTCCCGTACATCAAAAATAAATTAGGTGGTCAGCAAATTGCAACACCTAAAGAAGCAGTTGGAGTTACCTCAATCGGAGTGAAAAAAAGTACTTCGAAAATTCTTTCAAATGCATACAAAAGTATGTTGATCCTCATGGAGAATATTTTGAAAAAGAGTAAAACCAATTTTTGTCATATTTGTTTTTTTCCTTATTAAACCAGAAATATAAATAGCAACCCTCATATAATGAAAGACTATTCATGAGGTTTCCAGATAGGGAACTAGTAATGAGAATTTTCTTGTTGATGATGATTACTAACATGAGTGGTAAGTGTTCATTTTCAAAACTCAGACTGGTAAAAAATGAACTGAAAAATCCTATGACTCAGTTTTGCTTGAATAATTTAAGTTTGATGAGTACTGAAAACGAAATATTACTAAAATTTGATTTTGAAGAGATAATTAATGATTTTGTGAATTTAAAGTAAAGAAAACAAATTTTCTAATAAAACTTCATTTTATTATGGATTGCTTTTATTAAACCTTGCATTTAATGAAATAAAAGGGACATGGGTGAAGGCCTGCTTTTGCATGAGGGCCCAGAAAAGCCTCAAGAAGTCTTAAGACGTCCCTGATCCATTCTCAATTTACTATTAAAAACCATGACCTATGCTGAATTGACTTTTGACATCTACATTCCTTCCTTGCCATAAATTTCTTACCACATGACTTTGAATTTTTAAATCTTATTTCAGAACTACACTTCTCAAATACAGCCACCTAGATGGTATTAGCGGTTAGGGCAGCCTACTGCAGTACTGAAGAGCCCGGGTTCGAATTCCAGAGAGGGTATGGTTTTAACTTTATAGGAGACAACTATGAAGCTGCCTATTAGGTGCTGCTACTTGACAGAATGCTTATTAGGTGTCTCCACAATGAAATGACCACCCCTTCTAACCTTATGAGTGGTCAATGCTGAATAAGCAAGGGCCCACCATTACATTTTTTAAAAAAAATCTAAAATATATCTCACCCCCCTTTATTAACTCTGTTTAATGCAAAAACAACTACTGACCCTGACATATGGGAAATAACCTATTTGCTATCCCACATTTTCCTAAAGTCGTCCTCCCATTCGAAAATTTAGCCTTTAAATTACCTTCTATATACTTAATTAAACTTCTCAACTATACCTAAAACAGAAAACAGATGAAACCAAAAATAAAATTAAAGAAAAGAAATCAATACAAGCAGTTTACATCTAATAAAGAAAGTTCATAATTCCAAAGTATGCAGCTCCAACGACGAAAATGTCATCATTCACTTTAAAATACATGTGACAGAATTGGAAAAAAAAAAAATGGAGTACTCTAGAATTTGCTAGTTTACTAAAAATGAAATGGTTTGAAAGTGTGCCAAGTGTAAAAATCCTCAGTGGGATCCTATACTCAAGCTGTGTCAAATATTTTAATTAGATAAAAGAAAATTGTTGTTTGCAAGACTTGTTTCGTAGTTAAGTATAAATAAATTTTAGTACTTTCTGATTACCCCTATCCCTACTGAAAGACTGCAAGCTGGTTTGGCAACTTTGGAAAGAAATGTTTGTTTGGATATCTTTATATCTAATTATACAATGTATGCAGTACTGCTCATATTTTTACATTCTTCTTATTCCACATAAGATATGCACACTTATCGCTTTTTTGTATTGTTGTTCTCACATATACAGAGATCTGTTTTTGCTAAAAAAAGCATCAGAGACTTGCACAAACTCTGCAGTAAAATCCCAAAATGAAAAGGAAAAAAGAAGTACATAATACAAAAATATTATACTCCATGCACGCAGAAAGTTAAATCCAAGATTTCACTAAAGATGATTAAAACACTACTTTCTTAGATGTAGTACACTGCTTAAGTTTCCATAGAAGCTGAAATTTCCATAGAAAGGATTGTAATCTGTAATCCTAATAATGAAAATGTCTGGAAAAGTGAAAAATTTTCTGGGAAGAGTTTTTTTTTTTTCTTTTCCGGCTCTAGTGTAGAATTGGATGCCCCTTGTTTTTTGGAGAAAAATTTTGTTCAGTTTTGACGATGAAACCACATTTCTGTTTACCATGACAGTTTTAACATGGTTTTAGCTTCTTGATGTATTTAATTGAAAATAAATCGATGTGCACATGGACAAAGTCAAAATGTGAAATGACTAGTTTGTGCAATTCTCTGATGTTTTTTTCAAGTGAAAATAGGTCGATGTGTACATGGACACGGAGTTTGTGAAATTCTTTGACTTCTTGTTTTGGTTTTGTGTAGCGGCCATCTTGAAATTGTGTCTTATTGGCGCCGATCTTGGCATCAAAACAGAATCGCCAAAAAACAAGGGGCACCCAATTGTAAACTTTTACCTCTTTTCCCCCTAAGCATTAATACAATTCGCAATAACAATGAATACATTAATTTACAATAAAAATCTGAGTATAAATAATGATAGGTAATGAAATAGATGTCTTGTACAAGATGCATATAAAAATGCCAATTTTCAGATTACAAAATAGATGAAAATCTGACAAAAGAGAGCCAGGCATGCTGATTATAACTAACCATAAGTAATAGCCACCTACAAAAGGAGTTTTGCGATATTTCTTACAATGGTAAGAAAGGTGGATGAGACTCAGAAAATTTGTCAAAACTATATTTTGTATTTTTCTATGAGATAACTAAAAAAAACTATTCTCCAAATTTTGGCAAAAAACTAATAACATCTGAGTTCATTTATCTACCTAGTGCCAGAATAAGCATAGCAAAACAGATAACGTATCATACTTTATTATCATCTCTTTGTTAGCAGCAAACGATTTATAAATAAAAATTAAAGCTACGTGTAAAAATGTAAATATATTTAGACACACAGCTTTTTCAATCAAACAATTTTATAAGAGTGATAAAATTTTAAATAATTTTTGATGAAACTGGAGGAATTCACATTAAAACGTTTCGGCAACATAACCTTTAAATACCAAGATTGATGATATTACTTAGCATAAAGTTTTCCATTAAATTACACGGACAAGGAAAGCAAACTTTGCTTACGACTGAAAAAAAGAAATACAGTAAATGCACTTAAACTAAAAGTTAAGACCACAGTTTGCAGTAAGAAAGAAGACAAGAGCTGAATAACTTTCAACTTCATATTTACACAGACAACGAAAACGGATAATCTGTTTTGCACCGGTTGAGTCTTTCTACCCGCAGAACGAAAATCAAGTTCAGGTACGAATTAAAGGCGAATATAGAAAGAGCAATTATTATTGCAGTTGTAATAGCCCCAAAAATACGTCTGCACCCTTCTCCCATCGAAGTCAATATGTTATATTATTGTACTTCTTTAAAAACTTAATATGTTATATTATTGTACTTTGAATAAAAACAAACATTATTCTACGGATATCAGTTTTAGTGAATTAGGTTTATTCATACATATTAGAATTATTTAGAGACATTTACAGAAATAAAATTGAATATTTTTATACTTTAATTCTAATCTCTAAATCAGTATTAATTAGGTAAACTTTTAACGGCAACAAGTTCCATGCTTAGATGAGAAATTTTGCTTACGGTGTTTGCGTATGAGGGATGTAAATTTATATCTTTCCCATTGTCGTAATTTCTCTTTCTTATAGATGGCTCTAAGTTGTATTGTAGATATGTTTCATATTAAAGTAATCTTACTTGATTTTAGAGCTAAATTCATAAGTTTGCGCTAAACCCTGCGTGTTTAAATTTATTAAAATGGCGGATAGTGCTAGTGAAAGCGACAGTAGCTCAGTAGACGGAGGAATGTTGATCCCTTCATCTCCTGCTACTAGGGAACAGTTCCAGAAAAGAATAGAATCTTTGCAACAGGAAAATCGAGTACTGAAGATGGAACTTGAGACGTTTAAATTGAGGGTTAAAAGTTTACAAGAAGAAAATAAAGCTCTTAGGCAAGCCAGTGTCAACATAGTAAGTTACCTCGTGTTAATAGAAAGAAATGACTAAAATCAATAATATATTTTTAAGATCAAAGATCAGTAAAGGTTTTTGCATTAATAATATTTGTGTTTGAAATTGAACTGGCAAAGCATACTTATTGTTCATATACATGTTTAAATAATAGTAAAATTTATGTAGTATTAAATATTTAAAGTTGTATTACATATTTAAAGTTGTATAAATGAAAATCTGATTTATTAACGGTTCTAAAATTTATTTCAGCAAGCGAAGGCCGAGCAAGAAGAAGAATTTATAAGTAATACTTTGCTGAAGCAGATAAAAACCCTGAAGAAGGAAAAAGAAACGTTAGCTTTAAATTATGAACAAGAGGAAGAATGTCTTACAAATGACTTGTCCAGAAAATTAAATCAGGTTTGAAATTTTGATGTCTACGTAGTACTTTTTCTAATTAGTCAGTAAAATTCTTAAAATATTAAAAGGAAACATTATTTTATGCTATAAATAAAAATTCATGTTGTCATTCTTTGTGTGGCATATAGTAGTACTAGTTTATTCAGTGTACTGATTTCTGTATGCAAGTTGGAATAATTCTAACTATAATCATTTTATTTTATTATTAGTTTAGTTTTTACTCTCAGACAGTCTTATTTTATAATTGTTGTCTTGGTTTCATATTTTTCCATAGAATTTAGCTTGTAATGTATGCATAGAAAAACTTAATTTCTCTATAGAATTTAGCTTGTGGTGAAGCATGTGCTTTCAGATAATGTGCCTATTTATTGTTGTTATTTTTGTTGGCAAAGTATAGCTTTTGGTCATGATGCAGATAAATTAAAACCTTCAAAAACTTACGTACTAAATAATATACCATATAAATGGTCACTGTAAAAGTTACCTAGAAGGGGTGAGTTGGCGAATTTTTTCAAAAAATTGCCATACCATCATTATATATCTGAATTTGACAAACATTATCAATAAATCAAAGAATGCAATTTAAAATATATATTTTCATTGTTAAATAAGGATTAAATGATACATTATATGTACTAAGTTCTATAAAACATTTCTTTTTTTTCCTCTGTATTACACAGTGATTTGTTTTTATTTAAACACGTTAGAATCACACAGATTTGGTATTGCACACAGCCTCAGCATTGTGTGTGATAAATGCTATATAATATTATACCTTACTGTTTTGGGGTAAAAATATATTTATGGGTACCCCTTGGCAATTTTTAGCTGTACATGGACACCAAGTTTGTGCAGTTCTTTGACTTGTTATTTTGGCTTTATGTAGTGGTGGTTTTTGGCTTTGTGTAGTGGCGATTTTTTGGCTACACAAAGCCAAAATAGCTAACCAAAGGATTGCACAAATTCGGTATCCCTGTACACATCAACCTATTTTCACTTAAAAGACATCGGAGAATTACACGGGCATTGCACGCTGACTTGACTTTGTCCATGTACACATTGACGTATTTTCACGTAAAAATCGAATGAGTACCCAACTCTACACTAAAGTGAAACAAAAATATATTATCTCAATAATCTGCATTTTAAATCAAACAATGAAATAATATAAAAAAGCACTGTGCACTACACAATGGAAATATCCACTTACCTTATTTAGAAATTTCTGCATCTTCAGTCTGTTGCACACAAAATTCCATAATAGCATCCAAAAAACTTTCCTCAAACCGTGTTTCCTTTCTATTCTGGATTGCTTTATATAGAGAGCATTTGAACCTTTCTTGCGATAAACCCATTCAAAGCCCTCTGAATGATCTTTACATTCGACCATACCTGCATTTCCTTCGTACAAACAGGACACTTATAATTCCATTGAATTACATCCAACAAAGTTTCTTTTCTTCTGCCCTCAACCAAATGCACTCTTTAAAATTCACTATATTTGTTTACCACAGCGACAGTCTGGTTCTAGCTTCACTTAACAGCATTAAATCTCATTCATTGTATAACTCGTCAAGAATGCAAAAAATTATGTATATCAGCTGGAGAATCACTTAATGTCTATTCAAATACTATATTAAATCTAAAACAATGTATAAAAGAAATTATACAAATTTAAAAAAAGAAACAGTTTTTTACAGACAATTCAGTATTTCTCATTGAATTAATTCAGTTCTCACTTCGCGACAAGCCAAAAATACATAAAAACTCAAAATATCTATATGAAAATCTATGCGTAAATCTTAAACACTTATTTCCTCGAATAAATTCCAGAGTGGATTAACCATGATTTAATTTGCAGTAATAAAAGAAGGTGTTATCTTTGTTGTTGCGAAGCTTAGTTTCTCTAGATTAGCAACAAATCCAATATTCTCATAGGTTTCAAATGTTAACAAATATGTCCGCCAAGAGAAAAATGATTAGGCTTAGCTGCACTTAAACATTTTTTAAATTGTTAATTCTATAAATATTGCATGTAGATTTACTAAAGGCATAAAAACCTTAACTGTTAATAAATAATTAATCATTTTTAGAGCCAAAAATGCACAATTTACAATCATATAAGAATAAAGAAAACCGAGCTCACAGGCACGAGTAACTGAGTAGATATATGTATTTATATAATTTTGGTGTGGCTGATTGCAACTAAAATGGGAGTTCCGCATCTACATGTTATTATAGCAGTCCTATATACAAAATTTCAATGTTCTGAGGCTAAGTCCTTTATTCTGTTCTTACTCAAAAGGGTCACTCAAAAACATCGTTAAATTGCATTCAATGGTGGTCAAAGTAGATATTTTCATTGAAATATGATACCCGAAATTTTTCGAGATTACAATACTTTCTTTTTACTTCGTACAAGGAAGTAAACAACGTCGTCTGCTCTTTACCACCAAATGTCCATTTTATGATTCAAAGCACACAATATGAGATGTATTTTCTGACATCCAACAAATTCCTATCAGTCAAATTCACTGAAATCACGTAACCAGTTACGTCATAATAGGGTTTCCATAACATTCAACTACTCGGGTTACCACAAATGAAACAACTTGGTGATAATTCAAGGGGCACCCCTAAATATAGGCTAAGATGTTTTTCTTCCCGTGTGTATAGCAATCTGTTTTCACTTTTAAAAAAATCAAAGTTGCACAAACTTGTCACTGCACACCATTAAGTAAGTAATAAGAATAAAATCGTTATTAAACAGCAGATTTGGTGCACATATTATACTTCATGTTAGCCATAGTTACAACTTTAAGGGGTGATAGAACATATCAGAAATTTGTAACACAATAAAGTGTGAATGCAGAAATGTGATAAATGTGAAGAACATAGAATCTAATTAATCATTTACAAGAATTGTGCAAATGAAAACTATCACTCACATTAACAAAATGATGGACATATACTTCAGGAAATACCTAACATATCCCATTCTTCTGCTACTGTAAGTAAATTCCACCAACAAAGTCTCCAACTTTTCATACTTACTGTGTTTTCACATTCCTCACCACTAAATTATGAAAATTATTACTTTTGTAAGACCATCAGTTTTATTACTCTGTGTGTATCGTAGCTGGGAATAATTCAAATGTTTAAATGTCTACAGGAAAATCAGTAAGACTGCAGATTGTGGGTAACCATTTAAAAAAAAACACACGCACACAATTTTGTCAATGTATTTTCACATTTTTGAGTATAAATGATGCATATAAACATGTGGAGTTAACTAATTTTTTAAAAAATTGAACAGAAATGAAAAAAGACTTTTAAAGCAAATCAATAAAAATATAATAAAATCAACTATATTAAGAATTTGGAATATTAATTATCTCAAATTTATAAACAATGAAAAAAAATTGTTATATTTCGACAAAGTTAAGAAATGGTAATATTTAAAATGAACAGTAAATTATAGAAAAAAAATATTTCACGTCTAAGCTAAAACTTTAAGTAAGGAATAAAAATTATAAGCATTTCAATTATATATGTACCTACGTATTAATAGCAGAAAAATCTGTTGAAGCATTTTGGCCATGTGTTTCATTTTGTTAAGAATAAATTTCGATTTGCAATAAATTATAGAAAAACATTTGTTCATACCTTAAACCAAAACTTTTAACAAAATAAAGAACAAGAAGATAAAATACCATGCATTTCAACCATGTGCATAATAACAAGTAAGAAATGTTTCTTGATTGTGATTTGTATTTAAATCAAAACCAATTTTAATCATTTTAGAAAGTGTAAACATGGAAAACAAATGTGTGAAAAAGTAATAAAAGTGAATCTTATTTTTTCCATTCAAATGTCCTTTGAATGTGGCAGATAAGTGTCTTTTAAGAATTAGCTGAAATGCAGTGGCGTAGCTAGGGTGGGGCCACAGTATCCAAAGGGCACCAAATTGAGTTACAAAATTTAGAATGAAATGTTTTCCATTCTTTTCACACAGAAAGGGCCACAAAATCTTCATTTCTCCATTGGCGTTGAAAACCCCAGCTATGGCTCTGCTGAAGTGATCCATTGATGATATAGGAGCATATTTCCTCTGCCACATATATTTGGCTGATAAGAGTCAAATTCCTTTTGTCCTGATTTCAGTTTGTATGAATACATTTTTTGGCATCCTTACGAGTAAGGCTGTGAGTTACATGAAAGTGTAAGTGTACAGGTCTCTTGTC
Source organism: Stegodyphus mimosarum (assembly GCA_000611955.2). Taxonomy (NCBI): domain Eukaryota; kingdom Metazoa; phylum Arthropoda; class Arachnida; order Araneae; family Eresidae; genus Stegodyphus; species Stegodyphus mimosarum. The sequence continues at coordinate 233,425 of KK116106.1, forward strand.
TGTTAGACAATCATATGACTTCCAGCAGTTAAAAATGGTAACTGGTCTTGGCAAAATAATTTCCTTTATAATTTTTAGTAACCGTTCTTTCGATTGCTTCCAATGACTTGATACCTTTTCAGTACCTCAAAATACCCCTTTACTATCTACATGCTTCCCGTGATGGTATTTCCTTTTGCCAAACTTACTTTCTTTACTTGAATTTAACTACTCTTCTGGATCCTCTAAATAGATCACTGTCTCTCAAGCACGTCTTCACAGACATCTCTCAACGAAGCATCTTCCAATCTACCTCAGTGTGGTCACTTACTCATGTGCATCGCATTCATAATAAACTGGTTCGTTCATTTCTGACTGAAGAATTAGTAATCTTGGGGTTAAAAAATAGTGTTCATAATCCTTTCAGATTCTTTATTCTATTGAGTTATATATAATCCTTAAACTATGCTCAAAGTTGAAAACATTCACAAATAATTTATGTGCCAAAATAATATGCCTACGGCATTCAAATTCTATCGGGAGCATTTCCTCGTTGCCCTCAAAAGGTGTTCTAAGGAAGCAGGAAGGGTCGCCATAACATTTAGCTCCCTTTGGACACCAATATAAATTTCAAATATTCCACACTGACCTCACAAGCATGTTAGTTGTAGGATCAGACTTGCAGGTACCATTTGAAAATCTAGAGCCCTTTCTTACTCTCTCTTTGACCTTGTGTTTGGAATGATTGGGCACATGACACCACAATTTACACATTCGACCAATTTCATATTATTTTTGCATATAGATAGATACACATTCAAATTTAAACCATACTTCATGTACCAGTCTATCATATACCTTTTACTTTTATCGTGGGACCTAATCAGAAGTAAAATCCACTTGTTCCACTTTTTTATGCCAGCCATTTTATTCACACAGTTATCAACAAGAAATATGTTGAAATGGTAATATTTCAAATGGTCCGGTTGTGTAATGTAAACATAACTCAAAATCTGAAAGAACAAGCTTTAGTGAAAATACAGTATTGCCAGATTTTGGAAAATTTTTGCAACATATCAAAGTTTTGGTAGAAAGGCAATATTCCTAGATATGATGTAGTTTTTCCAACTTGGCAACATTGGCCCATAGTCTACAGTCTAGCCAACCTACCAAATACAAGAAAGAGAAAAACTTAGTACCCAAGGGAAAGTCGCTTTTGCTGAAAGATTGTCTTTGTAGTCCTGAGAAAGAAAAAGTAATGATTAAGGAGGGAATGCTTTAGGCAACTGCTATGTCCCTCTTGAAAGAAAAAACAGTCCACTTGCAACTAGTTAACTAGAAAACTTTCTTGCAACTTTTAACAAAACTAGTCGAACTTTTAAAAAAAGGCTAAAATCACCTTTCTGAAAAAAAGAATTTAACTTCCATTTAATCTTTTCACTTTATGAAGGTATTTTTTTTTCCTTCAAATTCTACTTTTTAAGACTTTTCATAAAAATTAAACCATTGAAGTGTTGAAATAATTATCAGGTTATTTACACTCTTTTCTTTAAAATGCAAGTTCATTAAATGCATACTTTCATAAATTGATTTTTTATATTTTACAAAATACTCCCAATAAATATTTTAGCAAATTAGTGGACTTTTTTTGTTATCCTTTGTATGAAAATGTTGTTGCCATTAAGATTTCTATCCCAAGTCCTCATTTTTATCATATCCTTAGAGAGAAAATGTGCTGTTTCATCGTTTGAGTTTTCCTTATTGCTAAGTTGTATTGGAGAGTACCGATTTTTGCATCCTTGTTTCGTACTTCACATGGAAACTATTCAGGCAGCAAACATAGGCTTGCATTGATAATTTTCCTGGTTCTGCATTTAAAAATTAAGTAACCTGATATGTGAGTATAGTTACTTCCTTTAAAAAAAAGTATACTTAATATGTATTTCAGCATATAACTTGCACCTTTCAGACCACATTTTTTAATTTTTAGGTATATTCTCCTTTCATTATGAAGAACTTACATACATATACGATGTTATCGTACATTTTATTATTATTAGTTATTTGTTCGAAGACTTTTCACAAGCTTTCGAACAATGGTATACTCAATCGACAAAGGATAAAGGGAGCAATATGTGTGGAGAAGAAATGTTTGAAGGAGTAAAAAGGGTGGGCATTGAGGGTGAGTTGCATTTAATGTAGATGTGCAAAATCTATGGTTTTGAGAAAAGGCATAATTTTGGTATGAATTCTCGAAATTAGGAATTGGTAGTTTTCTCTTTCTGTAGTCTTTTGAATTGAACACCAGAGGCTTTAGTAAATCACATTTGCTTTAGTTGAAATACTTGATCTAATGTTCCTTTTAATAGTAAATATGGCTCCAGTCAAGCGAAGCAAATACTTTGCTGATTTTAAATGCAATCATTCAGTTTATGTAAGAAAACTGAAATTGTGCTGTAGCAAGAATGTTTGGTGTTGGTGAAAGTTCTAAAGAATAAATTTGCTTTGTGTAAAGGTGTAACAAAGAGGCCTATCCTAGAAGAAAGTGTTGCGAATCTCAAACTAGAAAATTGCCCAAATGGATTAACTGTAACAAGAAATAGCGTATGTTAATTTGCCTTAAAATGGGCAGAAAAGAATGCAGTTGAAAGTGAAAACTTTAAAGCAACTTTTGAGTTGGTGTAGTCGGTTTATGGTATGGAATAATTTAGTTTTACAATGAAGGGGAAAAAAAGTTTCTCAAAAGATTTAGACAACAAATTGATAAGCTTCTAAAAGTTTGTTATTGAGAAGAAAAAAAAAATATTTGCTGTCAGGTATTGAAAATACAGATAAAACTCCAGTAATGTTTGATATGATAGGAAATGGAATAATTAATGTGAACGGACAAGAAATGATTCACATAAAAATAAAACAAAAAACATTTCACCTCACCACCCATGATTATTTTTAAAAGAAAGCTGATGCTGAAAGGTAATTTCCTAAATGGTGTTTTCATTCGTGTTCATGAGAGAGAGGTTGGATAGACAAAAGCAGTGTGAAAATGTGGATAAGAAATATTTGGCAAAAGTGTCCTGTTGCCGTAAAGAATCCAGAAAATCTTTTAGTTTGGGACATGCTCAGGTCCCATCTAACAAATAATAGAAAGAAATTGTTTTACTAGAGTGTAATACAGACATATTACTTACTCCAAGTGGATTAATCCCATTAGTTAGCCTTTAAATATGTGTATGAATAAACCATTTAAAGAAAAGTTTAAATGACTGTGGAATATGGGGATGTTAGAAAATGGGAGAGAAAAATTACAGAAGGCCAAATGCGTCATGCCAGTATAGAAATTGAAATGGGCTACTCAAGCGGTATAGTGGTTAGGGGAACCTAATGCAGTACCAAACAGCCCAAGTTCGAATCCCGGAGAAAGAATGGTTGTAACTGTCCGTCCTTTCAGAGGAGGCAGTGGTGGCCGCCTGCTAGTTACCTCTATAATAAAATGGCCTAAGGAGTAGTTGAGTTTGGGATGTTTTTTAAGTGAAAATAAATAAATTTGTACATGGACACGGAGTTTTTGCAATTCTTTGCCTTGTTATTTTGGTTTTGTGTAGTGGCCATCGTGAAATTGTACCTTGCTGCCCAGTCACCAGTTTTTGCCAAGGGGCACCCTTAAATATAGTTTTACCGTATCATTTTTATATTCTGCATATAATGTCCACCTGAAAATTTCAATCTTATTTTTTGTATTTAAAAGTGTGCATTATATGCTGAAATATGTGGTAATTTTTAAAAATGAAGATGGGAGGGTTCCCAAATTACTCCCCCCCTTTTACTAAGCTTTATCATTGAATATGTGACCTATGAAAATTATTTTTATTGTCTACTGTATTGTTATGTTAGCTTGAGTAATGTTCCAGACATTTTACAAAATTTTGAAATTGCATAAAAGCGTGAAATGGAGCTGTTTACTGGAGTGATTATTTGAAAATTATAAAGATGAAATATGAATTAGAAAGGGTATTGTGTGTTAATAAGGAAATATGAGTTAGATGGAATATTGCTTGTACAGCAGGACCTTGATTATCATAGTTATTGACCACAATATAGAAACTAAAATATCAAGTTGTACCAATTTTTTTTTTCAATAAAACTTTCGGAAATGGTTTATACGAAATTTTAAAAGGATTATACAAACAGAGCTGTTAGTATTTTAGCAATTCCTTTTATTATGAGATAAAAAATTATTTCTTAAAGTTAATATATAGGCGATGCTGCTTAATGTGATTGCGGTTAATGAGTCGGATGTTTTTAATGAATGGCCAAAGTTCCGCATGTTTATATTTAAAAACATAAAAAATATATCACTTGTTATGATCAAAAGTTTGTGTAATATATTCAAAATATCATAGAATGAAGTTTTTAAACTAAAGTTACCAAACATCTTGATTTTTATCAATCATTTAAAATTAGGCAGAAAAAAGTGACTATATTTTGCTTTAGATTTTTAATAATTGTATTGATTTTGATGAGATTAGACACAGGTATCTCTTCTTCAAGAGCAAAAGACTATTTCCAAAATTTTTTCCTCTTAAAAACATCTACGTTCCTTTTTTACTAATTTTAAATTTTACACTGGCAAGTTCTCTGTGAATGAGAGATGCCCTTCAAGTGTTAGAATTAGGCATACAGCACCAGTCAAATAATTTCCAGAAATATTATGAACCATTCATAAATGAACTTTTGCATTAAAGACATTATGAACAAACAAACTTTCACAATTTCATAATTATAATGACGTGAAAGTATCTTATTTTATGGTTTTATTTGCACTAAATTAAATTCCATTGCTATTTTGAAGGATATTTTTCTGTCATCATTCAGTGTTACAGTACAAATAAGTCTGCCCTTTTTTTTTATCAAAAATTGGGCATTTATTCTGAAAGAACAATAGCTTATGTTTTATTCAAAGTATTGTCCATCTTCAGATTATTTACCTGAGATTTTATTTCATTTAAAAGAACTGGAATAAACAAACTTCTTCAATGTTTACACCATCTATGAAAATTTGTCAAATTTCTTACACAGTTAAACTTTGTTATAATGAACTTCAAGGGACTAGAGTTTTGATTCACTATAACCAGTAATTCTCTATATCTGATCTGATAAAAAAATGGATTATTGATAAAAACAAAAAAATTTAATAACAAATCGAGAAAAAATATAACATTTGTCTATAAAAAGGCATGAATACTTGATCGAATTTTAAAAAATTGTATTGCAGATTTAATTAGAGTTATTATGCTCAGTTATTCAATTTATGGGTCCAATTTCACTATAATTAGTAATTTTACATGATAGTAAAATTAAATACATAACATGATTAATTATTCATAAATATAGTTGTGATCCTTCTCTCGAGTTGCACATTTAAAACTATAAATAATTATTTTATCCATGAAAATATAAGAATAATAATAATAATGAATAACAAAAAATGTTGACTGATTTACCCTTTAAATTTTAATTAAGATTTAAAAAATCTGAATCATTGGTGGCACAATGCAGATTGTTAGGAAACTTTTATCAATATTTTTGTCCAAAAATTCAAGATTTCATTATTTTCAGCTCTGCAGTTTATAAATAAAAACTTGTTAATTGCATGCATACCAGCCTTGGCATCTGCTGTGGTAGAAAATTCTTTTCTGTGTGTTGCATTTCTTCAAAATTTTCATCCAACAATGGAGGGAAAATCTTTGATGTCAGGGTTTCTCATTTTAATTTCTGTCCCAATATCCTTCATCACCTTGGTCTTTGAATGTAACAACATAACTGACATACTTAAAAAATGCTTATCATGTTCTGAAAATAGTGAAACATTTAACAGTAGGCAAATCCTTAATTTCATCTCTTCAACATTCTTTGCAAAACCGGTATAGTGAAAACTATTTCAGATGGTTGATTCTGTAAAAGCTGCCAAGATTTTTTCTAGCACTAGCATGCGTTCAAGAAGTTAAAGGTTAAAATCAACATGATTATCATATTTTTCCAAAATGTTTTAAAATGATCAGCTTCCTGTAATGATACTTTTAAACTCCTAATTTTACCTTCGTCCATATGTTACAGCATTGAAGTTGTATTCAAAGGCAAGACTACATACTTGATTCATTCTTAGTTTCTAACATCTGCGTTTGTAGTTAAATTTCATGAAATAAATAGTAAAATTTTCAAAAATTAAATAAAATTTTTGACTTCATTCAGGCTTTACAATTAGCTTAGTAAGAAACAGAAAGAGTTTTAACGTGTTTTCAGCATCTTGGCTTTAGAGGTTTTCCTATCACTAAAAGCCAATGACACTAATAGTTATTCATATTGGTACACACAAGATCTATGATTTACACTTTTGACAGTTTTCCACTAGTGCATTTTGTCTTTAAAGTTTGGCTTGGCAACATTTTATTGATCAATCCAGTCTTGTTAACATTTTAAATATCATAGTAAGAGATATCATTCCAGACATTTCTTCCCCTTTATTTTTGGTGTGCGCCTAATTCTCTTAACATTTTTTCCTAAAGAGATGTTACTTCACTTCAGCCTGTCAAATGAGCTGTTTAATCACAAAACGGCAATCTCTTAAAAGTATTTGGCAAATTCATTAGGCTTTGTCTGAATCATTTATCCAGATATTGGCAGATTACAGCTTTTTTGAATGGTGAACCAGTTCATCAATGCTTCTTCAACATTCTTATGCTCAGCTTTTTTCTCATATCCAATTTTTTTTCCTGTGCAGAAATTATCGAGTCTCAATTTTTCCATATGCTACCAACTGTAGATTTGGATAAACTATATTCCCAGATGATGTTAATTGGGCTTGATCTATTTTGTATTTTTCAAACAATGTTAATTTATTTTCTTTATGTGTAGAGTTTGCTATGCGGAGGAATTTTTGGCATAGAAGCAGAGCTCAGAGAGCATACTTAAAGAATGTGAAGGTTTCATTCTTCTGAAAAGGGAAGATAATGTTTTTACCAATGTAACTTATCTAATGAGATCACAATTATTTTCTGTAAGATACATGTGGTTGCAAAGTAAAGATTCAGTAACCTTTTAATCTCTTAATGATTGCATAATTTTCAAGAGAACAGTAAAAAAAAGTACCTATATTTTTTATTCCCAAAATTATTTTAAAATAAGTGTGAACAGTATATGTATTATTTTTTAATTTTTGGTATTTTTTTAGCTTGAAATCAAGAGAATATGCAAAATAAATAAAAATTTTGCCAGGCATAAGAAATGGATTTTTTAAAATCTTTTTATTTCATTTCTTTTAAACTGTCAAGTCCGAAAATATCACTGCCCAAATAATAGAGGGCAAAACTTTACTGTGTATTTTTGACAGGAGCAAGAAGGAAAAAGTTAAAGCATTTCAGATATCTTGTAAAAGACAAAGAGAAAACCTCCATTCAAGAGAAATTTGGGAGATCATCAAACAAACAAACTTATAAGGATCAAAATTCCACTCCCTGAAACGCAAATCAATTGCATAGCCCCAAGTTCATAAGGTTCACCCCTTTTCCTGATTCCTCCAGTAGTGAAAATTCCAAATTTCAACCTAACATCGGTGAACAGTCTTTGCCTGACGGCTCATTAATAGAATTTTAATGACATTAGTAGCTGTCTTGTATTGACCTTTTCACAATGCCAAATTTGTATGGATGTTGAATTTGTGCAGCTGTCTGAGGTTTTTGTAAATGAAAACAGATTGCTGCATAGGTATATCAACAGCACAAATGAGAAGAATTTCTCAAAAAAAAAAGTGTTCTGTTACCAATGTCCCTTGCTTTTTTTAATTATATTGATTGTGTGCTCGTTGTTGCCTTCTCCCCTTCCCATTAGCTTACCAAAAAATTAAACAAGATGCATGCAACTTTTTGGTGGGGGTTCCCAAGGTAGTACTAAAACTGTATCATCCGCACAAAAGATTTATGGAAGAAACATTAGATCATAGTCTTAAATATTAAAGAGTTTTGGTCTTAGTTTCCATTTATGGTAATTCAGATGCCTGTGAACTGGCTAGTTGCATACAAGTTTTATGATTTTCCCCATACTTATATAATCCAATTTTCTTTAAAAAGTTTTCCCCAAAGTCTGCCTTTATCATATACTTTGCCATAATTTAAATAAACTAAACGCTTCAGCATAGATAATTTTCACATTTTTTGTTTCATTGGCCTTCTTAGCATTAGTGCAGTTTTCATTATTCTCTGAATTTTACCACTGGTGATTTCTTCATCACTCGAAACTTGAAAATTTAGTTCACTATTTTCTACATTTGTTTATCTCAAAGAATATCTATGAATTGATTATCAGTTAGCATTGCTTTCATTTTTAATGCTTGTAAACTATATTTTTGCTTTAATACACAATAGGAAGGCAATTAAATGAATGATTACTGTTAAGAAAGACCAACCAAAGATCAGGCACTTATAAAATTTGCATATTTTACTGATTTTCACTGTACTGTTCTTAATGTTACTATAGTTTCCTAATTTTTTCTCTAAATTGATTGTCAACTCAGTTAATAGAAGTCATTCTGTACATACTCTATTTGTAACATAGCTAATCTGTAAGTGGAGAAGTGTGTCACAAAATACCAAAAGAAAAAAAAAAGAGTTATGAATTTGTTCTAATTTAACAAATTTATAAAGATACTTTATTGCCAAAACAAGATTTGGGATTAAATTTCAGAATAGATTGAATGCAGATTTAAGTCTGAAATCTCTGCCAAACTTTATTGTATTGATTTACGTTTTTCCTTTGTAGCTGGAAAACAGGCAGAAGAGTACGGTCTACTGGAAAGTTCTGTCCATTTTTGGAATAAAACAAAACACAAATTTTTCTTACCATCAATAAACTTTATTAAATAATATAATTGCCATTATTATTATTGACTTCTTACCATCGTGCAAGAAATTCGTATATCCCATTTTTGAAAAGTGTATCTTTTGATTCAAAAAATTCAACCAGTGCATGTTTGATATCTTCTTCACTTTTGAATTTTTTTGCCCTTCAAAAAATTTTGTAAGGACAAAAAAAAAAATGTGATAGTCGAGGGGTGCTAAGTTTGGGGAATATGGTAAATGTCGACAGAATTTCCCAGCCTAGATCTGCAATTTTTTGACAAGTCCCCAAACTGCATGTGGCCTGGCATTATTGTGATGTAGTCGATATGCTGCCTATTGAACATTGCTGGCCTCTTTTCTTGGACCTCTGTCTTTAAATTATCTCCAGTTGCTGACTGAATTGAGCTTTTCGTTCGGTTTTAAAAGCTTATAATGTATTGGTCCTCATATGTTCCACCATACACAACACTCTCTTCTTCAGAGTCAAATTTGGTTTAAAGGTGGAAGGGCTAGATTTTGCGGGTTCACAATATGCCCTTTTCCTAACCATGTTTTCGTAGGTAATCCACTTTCCATACCCAGTTATCATCTGATTCAAGAAGGGCTCAAATTTGTTATGAGCAAGCAGAGATGTGCATATGGCAAGTCGATCATCCAAATTCTTCTGACTTAATTCATGGGGCACTCATCTTGAATATTTCCATACCAATCCTATCTTCCGAATATGGTCTGAAATGGTTTGCTAAACTAAATTAAGCCTTTCTGCGATCTTGGTGTTGTCAGAAAAGGATCTTGCTCCAACATGGTCTTAACAACATCATCGTCAATCAAAGATGGTTGCCCTTTCAAATTTTTCGAACCATCTTCTTCATGTCCTATCAGAAACTGTACCTTCACCAACCACTTTCAATAAATTTCTACATGCTTCTGCAGCATTTCTTCTTTGTTGAAATTCCTATAAAATATAGTAGTGTAAATGAACTTTATCAGTAGCCATTGGTGCACTATCGTTTCACTCTTAAGACTAATGTGAATTAACTTGTTTTAGTTAATTTGCTACGCCGGTGTGTATATATTAAAAGCAATAAATTAAGAGAGCCAACATGCACCAAATAAACGTGCTTACATGTCTAAAATAGTTTTCATAGAAATGGACAGAACTTTCCGGTAGACCGAATAATATAATTAGTAATGTTTGTAAAGAAAATTTCACTGTTCTTGATTGTGCTTTTTAATATATTATTTTGTGTAAAGTTTTGGATCTGCAGTAGAAAATGAACCATGTTTTAAGAATGGGGCATTCAAGAATTGTTACTACTAAGTTCAACTAATATAAGTAATCCGTATTGATATAGCTGAAAGTTGAAAACAGCCTTATCTACTGTATTTGCATTGCAATCATAGTAAGAGGAAACATGGTAAAGATTGATTTTTTTGAAAAACTGTTTCCTACTTCGATCAATGTTCATGTTACAAGAGAAACCAAACGAATTCCTAGATATTGAAATGAGGGATTATAACTACCATAACAAATGTACAGGAATTACATGCCTTTTATTGGGTTAATTTTATTTATCTTTGCCATTAGGCACTACACAGAAAGGTAAAGATACCCCCTTTAAGTCCTTTAATTCCTTGACGTGCGGTGGTCGTGCCCTGAAACCACCAATTTTGAAATTACCCATCCCCTTCTTCCTTAAATTTTCGAGTGAAAACCAATTAATTACTTACCTTTTACATCTAAATAACACAAAATGACTACAGAACCATGCATTTTTTTAGTTCCTAGTACTTCAAATCGGATGCCTTTTAAAATTCATTTTTAATGAGACAAAATAACTTCCTTTATTTATATAAACTACTTTAAATTTCAAAAGTTATTTATCACACATCATCATTTTTATCACAAACAATAAATAAAAATACACCAATAATTAAACTGCATGTATAAGCAACCTGTATATATTTATGGTTTCAGGGCACAACTACTGAGCCGGCAATGCTCTAGAGGTTCAGTGGTAGTTTTTGTTTTTTTTTAAACCCAACTATAGGTAAGAGACTCTAAAACCACAGAGCTATTTTATTATTAAATGATACATGCACCTGCCCAGTGAAAATGTCTTTCATTTCTAGACACTTCTGTCTGAGCTGAACATGCTACCTATGCTAATATTGTGATTTTGTAAATTATTTTGTGTGGTTTAAATATAATATAAATATATTTAGCTATAATTAAAAATAGAAATCTGGTAAAGGTTTTATTTAAATTTAAAATATTTTACAAATATTTTGGGACGAAGTACAAATAAATAACCTGGTAAACGAAAGATCTGTACCAAAGCCAGAAAGACCAAGTGCCCCCCCCCCATTAACATACAAAACAATAAACTTCATGTGCTAGACGAAATGAGACTAAAGAACACTGGACATATGCCAGTAAACTCCAAATCCTGGCAATGCACATTCTGTAACACAAGAGAAAAACCTCGTGGAATAAGATGCGTGTGCCGAACATGGAATGTTGGTCTTTATATTTACCAAAAGGACAAAACATGCTTTTAACAGTTTAAAAAAAAAATTGTTCTTTGACATTAAAAAAAAATATTCACTGAGTTCTTATCCTTACTTTACTGGGTTTCTTAATCCATTTATCTGAACATCCTTGTTATGTACATTCTTATGTTTTTACTGCTGTAGGAAAATTATGTAAATGTTTATCTTTTCATTTTTTCTGATGATTTACTTTGTAAAATAATGTAAAAAAATTAATTATAATGCAATTAAGTATATATATTTTTTTTTAATTCGCAAATTTGGTCATTTATTGGAAATGCGCATGGAAAAAGTTTAGTTTCTGTTCCTCAGTAAGTTTCAAAATCCTAGACGTGCACTGGTTTCATAGTGCGACCACCAGCCACAGATTAATGGGCAAGAGTAGATTTTTTTAAATTTATGTATTTTTTGTCTCTAGGATCATAATATTCGATTTCTAGAGTTTTTTAGCTAAAACATTACAAAAATAATATCACAAGCTTCGAAGGGTTAAGGAAAACTGGCCTATGTTCATGTTACGCACAGAGAAAACCACGAAATGCCCACACAGCCAGTTTGTTTAAGTTTTCTTAAATCTCCTAGAAACGAAAATTGGTGACCAGTGATGTGTATGAGAGCAAGTATATTATATTCCAGTTCTCAGAAGATTAGCAAGTAAAACTGTTGGTTATCTCACCCTGTATTAATCTTTAAAACATAAAATAGAGGTGGCTCTTTATATTCCTGGCATTGCTAAATAGTGTGAATTTCAAGTGGGTTAAGAATTTGTAATATTAGTTATGTTTATTAAAAAAAAAGTGTGAAATATTCATGCATTTTTCCAGAATTGTACTCAGGTAACTTTTCTTGAATATTTGTCATGATTTTTTCAGTTTTTCATGATAAAGAGACTTAATTGTGATAATAATAATATACATAAGAACATCTGTTTTTTGGAGGGAATCAGTTTTTATGTTAAAGGTGGAACAAAAAGCTATTAATGCTTAAATGCCTGTTCTTTGTCTTTTTACTGAAACATTATCTACTGCTGAAAGCTTTTTATCATACTTCATTTTTATTAAACAGTATGCTTCCTTATATAAGAAACACGTGTGTGACAGGACAAGACACTTAGAGAAATAGAAATTCTGAGAGAAATAAAAAATAAACCTGAGTTGTTGATTGCTTTTTCTGTGAGTTGAAGTGCAAGAGGTTTTTCTGTCTGCTGAATAAAGTAAAGAATAGATTAAGTTCAGTATTAGTGATAACATGTTGGAAAAACTTTTATTTTCAAAAACAGTCTTAATTGTTGTGGGTGATTCATTGATCAATTGTTGTAAGTAAAATTAAGGTTTTTCTTTCAGTAAGAACACTGCTGTTAACAATTACTGTATTGAGAAAAATGAATTCATTTTCTGTTTAAAAATGAAAATAATGGAAAAGCTTTTTTACTTATAGGATTACTTTTATAATATTTGAAGCATTTAAGAATTAGTGACTGCAGATAGTTGATGTATTTAAAATTAGTTCATTATTTTAAAAAATATTTTTAATCCTTTAAAAATTTTTATTTCTGAGAAAATCTCATAATTTCTTTTTATAAAAAGCCTAACTTTTTGCCAATTTCAAAGAAGATGGTTAGGTTTTAAATATCATGGGCAATGCAATACAAACATAATA
>KK116106.1:271484-293285 GCA_000611955.2 Stegodyphus mimosarum
TCTTCTCATTTAATCTATGCCGCTTGACATAAAATCTACTTGCTATTTACTAAACCTCTACACTGAGCAAGTATGTGACAAAAATGAAACATTAAAAAAACAGAAAATCAACACAAAGCTAACTGTTAGCAAAACATAAATAAAATGTCACTTCTCTTCTTTCAAATATGTCCACTATTATAAATGTAAAATATTTAATGCTCGTGATGCATTTTATTAAGCTGATTTTATTTTCAAGCTTATAAGAATTTTGTTAATTAATTCATATTTAATAATAATTCGTCCTACTTACGGATCTTGCTTTTTAAGATGGTATTACAAAAACGAAGTTCAGGCATATACAATATTTTTAATTGAATTTATTCAGCTCCCATTTGCTCATAGGTCCTTAATTTTTTTCATTAATGGTCCTTAAAAGTACTTAATTTCCGTGTGCAGAAATGTGTACGAACCCTGCAGTAGCTTTCACTAGCAAAAAGTCGACTGAGACACACAGAAATGATGCTGTTATTGAAAAGGAAACGTTTGGCGTTATCTTTGCCCTGAAGAAATTTGAAACTTGGATATTTATGTTCTCAGATCATCATCACTAGTTATTACCCTCTCAAATTTCTTACCGAATGTTTCTCACAAAGTTCTTGTTAGCAATGCTGGTCTTTAGCATTACAACGATTTCACGCAGAGATTATACATACCATAAAAGGAAAGGCCATATTAAGACTCATGATCTCGATTAACTGCCTGTTACTGGACACATGACTGAAAGTCAATAACTTCTGAAATGTTATGAACTGTGTAGCATTTTGACTACCTTTTATCTTGCTTGTACGAAGTAAAGATGAAGTATTGTAATCACAAAAAATTTCGGTTATCATATTTCAACTGCTATCGAATGCAATTTAACAATGTTTTTGAGTGACATTCGTACATAAGAACAGAATAAACAACTCTTTTTCTCCGAAAAAATTCTAAAAGTGATTTAAAATGGATTCTGAAGCGGTTTTTTTCTTGTCATCTGTACGTATGTACATACCTATCTCTCATAACTAAGAAATGAGTAGCCTCAGAGCATTGAAATTTTGTATATAGGACTGCTGTAACATGTAGATGTGCACCTCCTATTTTAGTTGCAATTGGCCCGCACCAAACGTATACAAATTTATGTATATATGTATCCACTCTGTTCTGTTACTCGGCTCACATAGCTCAGTTTTTTTATTCTTATATGTTCGTAAATTTTCCTTTTTTTGCTTTGAAATGATTGAATTATGTTGTTATCTTCCTGTTAAGGTTTTTATGCCTTTAGTAAATCTATATGCAATATTTATAGAATTATCAACAATTTAAAAGTTGTTTAAGTGCGGGTAAGCTTAATCATTTTTGTCTTGGTGGACATATTTGTTTACATTTGAAACCTATGAGAATATTGGATTTGTTGCCAATCTAGAGAAACTAAGCTTCACAACAACAAAGATAATGCATTCTTTTATTATTGTGAATTAAATCATGGTTAATCCACTCTGAAATTTATTCGAGGAAATAAGTGTTTAAGATTTACTTATAGTTTTTAATATAGATATTTTGAGTTTTATGTATTTTTGCCTTTTCGCGAAGTGAGAACTGAATTAATTCAATGAAAAATACTGAATCGTCTGTAAAAAACTGTTTCTTTTTTTAATTTGCATAATTTCTTTTATGCATTGTTTTAGATTTATTATAGTATTTGAATGGAACATGTAGCAACAATTACGTAATTCTCCAGCTGATATACATAATTTTTGTCCATTCTGATGAGTTATAAAATAAATGAGATGTAATGCTGTTAAGTGAAGCTAGCGCCAGAGTGTCGCTGTGGTAAACCAATAAAGTGAATTTTAAAGAATGCATTTATTCTATTTTGGTTTATGTACTATTGATGAAGTAGATTTAATTCTATCCAATAAGTTTAAATGAAATGCAAAATGCATATAATTTAGTATTCTGTACTAATTATGGAATGTGTCATGTGGTGTACACAACAAATTTTTTTAATAGCTAAAAGGCCACACATTTGATTTTTTTTTCTAACGTTATGTAACATGTTTTATTAACTAGCCATGTTTTGCTTAAGTAAATGTTTAACTTTAATGATTGATTTGTAATGATAACTGCTTTTACGGTTATGATGATTTGAAAGATTTAGGTTTAAAGAAAGGTTAAATAGAATGTTACATCTTTTAAATGTTTAACATTACTGAATTTATGGTGAGGTAATTTTAATTTAAAATAGTAAGCATTGGTTAATGAGTTCGAAAATTCAATCCCCCCCCCCCAAGAAATATTTATGTTTGCATTTGACAGGTCATTGAAAGATGCAATTAAATCTTTTAGATGGGAGGTGTAATGATCTGGTGACCACGCATGTGCAGTTTAGCCAAACATCGTGTATTGCCTCTCTCTCACGTGACTTAAAATAGAAGAGAATAGAATGTGATAGTAACGAAAGTAACACACTGTATGCCAACGTAATAATAATAATAAGGTTCTGTTTTTGTATAAAATATTTGTTTTGTTCGTGCAGTAATAAAGTGTTTGGGCCATTAAATGTATGTTACATGAGATGCCCACATTACGTTCACATTCACGTTAAGTAGTAAATATATATCCAGAACCCACACATAGAAGAATGTATGACAAGCATATTGCTTACAAAGTGTGATTCAGATATTAACCTTTAGATTTCAGACAGAAAATGAATATAAATTGGAATTTTTTCCTTTGCATCATCATTATTAGTTTTTTTTATTATTATTATTCTTAAGTTTTAAAAAATTGATAAATAAAATTGATATTGATAAACATAAATATGTATTAAATTGTTACAGTTAGAAATTTTGTATTGCTGATAAAACCTTTTTATTTTGGTTTAAAAGAATTTGGCCCATGTTAGATCATGCATAGTTTGAATTTGAGAATGATGTTTTGCATCATTCACATCAATATTTTCATTACCCATGCATTTCCTTTTAAAATAAATTTTCCAAATATTCTTAATTTTCCTTATCTATAGACTTCTTGTTGTTAATTAGAAATCATTTGCCTTTAATAAAAAAATTATAAATTTTGGTTAAAATAACATCTGAATTAATGTAATTAATTACATCCGCAGTGGAGGGTACTCTTTTGTTATTGGGACCGGATTCAGAAATGCATGTATGTGCATACATGTTTGTCTGTACGCACACATACATATGTACATATATACATGAATAACATACATCCCTGCACATTTCTGAATGTGGTCCCAGTAAGAAAATATTTTTCGGATATATTTATTATTATTAAGAGCTTAATAAAGTAAGCATTCACATTACTAGGGTCGGATCCACATTTTAATTACGACAGCTCTGAGCTGGTGCTGGTACACTGCCAGAAACATACGTTATATAACATAATGCACTGATAGCAAACAGAAAGCTGTTAAAGGAAACAAATAACATAAATCATTCCATCTGGGGATATTCTGAAGTTAAAATAACTACAATGCTCCTGACTAATCCTTAATAATATATAATAACTTGCTTCTAAATGAAAACCTGTTGCCAGAAATCATCAGAGCTAACTATATTCCACTGAACATTTAAAAGGCAATAAGGACTTAAGTTATTGGTACATTTTTGGTTTTCTACTGCATTATTGATTA
This sequence comes from Stegodyphus mimosarum, assembly GCA_000611955.2. Lineage (NCBI taxonomy): Eukaryota > Metazoa > Arthropoda > Arachnida > Araneae > Eresidae > Stegodyphus > Stegodyphus mimosarum. Next base: position 275,167 of record KK116106.1, read on the forward strand.
AAATTTAATTCATGTATTTTGAATGGCGCATATACATGCCAGTTCTGCTTGATTATAAAGGTGGAGGAAGACAGTCATTATAAATTGAGTTATCTTGGGCAGTGTAATGTTGGTGGATGGGATGCAGTTATTGTTTGAAAGTGGACGTAAAGCTTTCAGAAACACTTTGAGTAATCTTCAGTATGATCTAGTATGTTGGTGAAGAAATACAGGTGCACTCTCATTCATCTCAAGTAAGGGTAATCGTGAAGAGTGAAAGATTAAAAAACTATTTACTTTTTAGTCTCTTTCTTTTCGATTTTTTTTAAATTTAACTTCCATTAAATTTTGAAATATGCATAGGTATGGGGATACTTTGAAAAGTTGTCAGAAGTGTAACAATTTAATAGAGTTTTAATGTTGGCTACATTCGATTTTTTTGGGGGTAGAGCAAGTGTTTTTTCTCACATAGTTTCTTTCTTAGAAATTTCATCAAGAAACCATTTTATTGAATTTTATTCTTAGCAAAAAAAGCTGTTTACATTTGATTTTTTGTGTGTGTGTCTTCTGGGTAATTTCTTTCAGATAAATTTTATAAAAAATATACTTTAAAAAGATTATTTGCAATTTATTATCTAATTGGTAAATAGAGCTCATTATTAAAAATTTTAAAAAGCAAACAAAAAATATTCTGCTTTGTGTTATTTTTAACATGGCCATCATCTCTCTGTCATTAAATCATGCTAATAGCATTTTTGTTCAGAATTTTCTAATTTTGTACTGAAACGTTGCTGAGCAAAGCAACCTTTAATCATCATATTAAGAATTTCCAACCGGAATAGGGTTTGTTATGACTTCTTTGTGTTATATTAAATTATCAGATTGTGCTTAATAAATATTAACGTTCAGAATATTTATTCAGTGGGAAGGAATTTTTGCAATAATGCCTTTTATGAGTCATGCATTGTACTCATAAATTTTATACAAAATTTAACCCATTCATATCTTAAAAATGGCCAGAATAATCATCCAGCTGTTTGCATATAATATGTTGGAAACTTCTAACATGAAAGAATGGAATAAATACTATTAAATATATTTTATGAATTTGTCTAAATATACGAGATTTTCGTTGTTCTGTCTCATGATGTATACAAATTTTAATTTTTTATTACCTTCTATCATAAATCATGCAATATACTGATTTACTCTGTGGGTAATTAAGACTAATCATATCTGAAAATTGGCAGAAAAGTCACTGATATTTAATATTATGAACAAAAAGAAATCTTTTTATAAGTTCTTTCTACTCTATGAATGAATCAGATGCTGTTAAAGCTTTCTATGGCTTTCTCTTTAGATTTATAAGATTTTTCATTATTCTGTCTAATGGTTAGTACAAATGTCCCCCCCCCAGCCCCGCCTTCTGTGATGAATCATGCACCATACCGATTTATTCTGTGGATAATTGATAGATGTCAGATACCCAATGATATCTGACAAGGGCAGATATATAGGCAAGTGTTGATATATAATATAATGAGCGAAAGAAATTTTTTGTGTGAAGCTTTAAAAGTTTTAGTTATACTACTGATTATGAGTTCTATGAATGTATAAAATGTTGTTAAAACTATTTATTGCTTTCTGTTTAGAGTCTTGAGATTTTTCTGTGTTCTGTCTGGCTTTTTGTAAAAATGTCTTATTTTTTTAACTGCCTTCTGTGATGAATGATGCACCATACCGATTTATTCTGTGGATAATTAAATCCACTGATTTCTGAGAATTGGCAGAAACGTGCTGATATATAATATAAGCCCGCCCCCAAAAGAAATGCTTCTGCGAAAGTTAAAAGGTCTGTTCACACCCGTGATTGGGATTTTTTTCCCCAGTTCTGTAAATGCTTTTAAAGCTTTTTTATGGCTTTTTGTTTAGTCTTGTTTTTTGGGGGGAGTCTAGTGGTTAGGATGGCACTTCTATAGTATTTTTACTGCCTTCTCTGATAAATCATGCACCATGCTGATTTATTCTGTGGATAAAAACCCATTGGTATCTGACAATGAGCAGAAAAGTGCTGATATGTCCACACGTGTGCAAAATTAAAAAAATTCATAAATTATGTCTATTTTTCAAATAGTATTGAACCAAAGGTATTAATGATGCTGCCAAAAGAATTATGCAAATATTCAATTAGTGGGTAAAAGCCAATTATGTAAGTGTACGCATAGGGAGCTGTGGAGGGGCTAATAAGTGCATGACGAGTTTTCGGCAGTTTGTGTGCTTGTACTCCTTCACAACATTTACCTTGTTTCTTGCAAGAGTTGGCTAAATTTTATAAGGTATCAGATAAAATAAGTCCCCGTGAATATATTGATGATGGAATGAGATGGAAAGTTATTGGTAGTTTGGAGGTACGTTAATCACAAGTGCAGGTGGGTATAAAGCTGAGTGTAATGTCCAGTATCATCTGGAATTTATGGAAACAGTTATCCATATGAAGACCTGGATAATGTCAAAGATGAACGAAGATCATTATTTAGCCTTTTCAGCACGGTGACACAAGACTGCTACAGCTTCACAGCCATCGTGTGAGCTCTATGCTGTCACTAGGACTCATCTTTCGTAGTCTACGATTGTCCAAAGGCATCATGGAATAGTACTGTATACCAAAAAACTGCTGTTTGCATCTCGCTTACTGCAGCACACAAGAGAGGATGTTTAGCATGGTGCAGACAGTATGTGCCTTGGATCAGACTTCAGTGGAGCTCTGTACTCCCAGATGAGTCGAGATTTAGCCTGTACACAGATTCACGGTGCCTGTATTTGGACAGAGCCTGGAGCACAAAATCATCCCTCCCTCATCAGGAAAAAGAATCATTATAGTGGAAGAGATGTAATAGTTTTGCCAGCTATTATATTGGAAGTACTAATTATACCAGTGGTTATGAGTTCTGGGAATGTATTAAATTCTTTGAAAGCTCTAATAGTATTCAATGTTCTTAAAGCATTTCATTACTTTCAGTTTAGAGTTGTGAGATTTTTCAATGTTCTGTCTCATGATTAGTATAAATGACTTGTTATATTTTTATTGTCTTCTGTGATGTATCATGCACCATACCAATTTATTTTGTAGATAATTAAACCCAATGATATCTGAGAATTGCAGAAAGTGTGGATGTATAATGTTACAAGACCAAAAATTGTTTATGCAAAGGTCTATTCATACCACTGATTATGATTTCTTTCAGTCTTGTGAATGTGTTAAATGCTTTTAAAGCTTTTTATGGCGTTCTGTTTAGCATCTTCAGATTTTTCTTTTTCTGTCTAGTGACTAGTACAGAAACTTCTATTATAGATTTACTGCCTTCTCTGATGAATAATGCACCATACTGATTTAATCTGTGAATAATTAAGTCCAGTGATATCTAAAGGTGGGCAGAAAAGTGCTGATATATAATACGAAGGAGGAAAAGGAAATTTTTTGTGCGAAGGTTTTTGACCTCTAATTATATCACTGATTATGAGTTCTAAACTTCCGTTTGGTTCTCTCAAGGCGCCAAATGCTATTGGAGCTTTTTATGACTTTCTGTTTCAGATTTTCTTTTTTCTGTCTAGTGATTAGTACTCGGGACTTCATTCTGTCTTTACTGCCGTCTGTGATGAATCATGCACCATACTGATTTATTTTGTGGATAACTAAACCCAATGATATCTGAGAAGTGGCAGAAAATGCAGATATATAATCTTATGAGAACAAAAATTGTTTCTGTAAAGGTCTGTTCATACCCCTGATTACGATATCTTTCAGTTTTGTGAATGCATTAAATGCTTATAAAGCTTTTCATGGCTTTCTGTTTACAGTCTTGAGATTTTTCTTTTTCCTCTCTAGCGATTAGTACTGGGGACATCATTGTATTTTTATTGCCTACTGTGATGAATCATGCACCATACTGATTTATTCTGTGGATAATTAAACCCAATGATATCTGACTATGGGCAGAAAAGTGCTGTTATAGAATATAAAGGAGAAAAGGAAATTTTTAGTGAAATGGTTTAAAAGTTCTAATTATATCCCTGATTATGAGTTCTAAATTTCCTTTTGGTTCTGTGAATGCATTAAATGCTATTAGAGCTATTTATGACTTTCTGTTTGAGATTTCCGTTATATATACGTAGGTCAGTCAAAAAGTTAGTTGCACTCCTTCGTAAAAATTTTCTTTCGGAGGCTATTTTGAATAAAACTTTGTGGCAACACTTCAGACATGTACCTGTATCGCGTGACGTAGCGGCTTCCACGAGGCAAGTTTAGTTTTTCTGATAATCAGTCTCAAACATGTCTCGATGGCTGCAAATAGCGTCCAAATTGGAAATGCGTGCAGTGATTCGTTTTTTGTGGGCAAAAAGCTGCAACTGCGCTGAAATTTATGGGCAGTTGCATAAAGTGTATGGTGAAAATGTAATGTCACGCCAAGCTATCGCGAAATGGTACAACATGTTTGAGAATCGACGTACAGATATTGACGACGCTGAGCGATAGGGAAGACCAGCAACTGCAACAAATTCGAAAATCGCTGCTCGCGTGAATGAATGCATTCTTGCGAACAGACGCATCACGATAAACAAAATCTCAAATGAACTGGATATTTCTCATGGAAGTGTGCACAATATTATCGCCGATCGCCTTGAATTTCGTAAAGTTTGTGCTCAATGCGTGCCACGTCTATTGACGGAGGAACATAAAGGAAAGCGTTTTGAAAGTGCATTTGCATTTCTGCAACATTACCAAATGGAAGGAAATGACTTTTTGGACAAAATTGTGACTGGAGATGAAACTTGGATTCACCACTTCTCACCTGAAACGAAACGCAGCTCGCTCGAATGGAAACATTGCAGTTCCCCGACACGAAAAAAGTGTCGAACTGTTCCATCTGCAGGAAAGGTGCTGATGACGCTGTTTTTCGATAGTGAAGGCGTGGTGCATACAGAGTTCATGCCGAAGGGTGCCACAATTAATGCATCTTCTTATTGTGAAACACTAAAACGATTGCGGAAATCGCTTAAAAATCGACGGCCAGGTAAACTGTCGAAAGGCATTATGCTCCTGCATGGCAATGCAAGACCGCATGCAGCAAAACAAACATGCGAACTTCTGAAAAATTTTAGGTGGGAAGTGTGGAATCACTCTCCTTATAGCCTAGACCTTTCACCTCCTGACTTCCATGTGTTTGGTCCCCTGAAACAAGAACTTTCAAAGAGACGGTACCATTCGGATGCCGAAGTGAAAGCTACAGCCCAACAATGGTTATCGGATACTGGACGCGGTTTCTTTCCAAAAGGCATCGAAAAACTTGTACCACGCCTAGACAAATGCTTAAATAATGAAGGCAATTACATTGAAAAGTAGATTTTGAATGCAACTTTAAGATATAAATAAAGTTATTGTAAAATTTCTATCCTGTTTTGTTTTCTTAAGCAGTGCAACTAACTTTTTGACTGACCCTCGTATATATACACGATTGGTGCAAACGAATGCAACGAAAAAGGGAGGCGATATATATATATATATATGTTTAGTAATTAGTCCTGAGGACTTCAGTTGTATTTTTACTGCCTTCTTTGATGAATCATGCACCATACTGATTTATTTTGTGGATAATTAAACCCAATGATATCTGAGAAGTGGCAGAAAATGCAGATATATAATCTTATGAGAACAAAAATTGTTTCTGTAAACGTCTGTTCATACCCCTGATTGTGATTTCTTTCAGTTTTGTGAATGCATTAAATGCTTATAAAGCTTTTTATGGCTTTCTGTTTACAGTCTTGAGATTTTTCTTTTTCCTCTCTAGCGATTAGTACTGGGGACTTCATTCTGTCTTTACTGCCTTCTGTGATGAATCATGCACCATACTGATTTATTCTGTGGATAATTAAACCCAATGATATCTGACTATGGGCAGAAAATGTGCTGATATATATGTTTAGTAATTAGTCCTGAGGACTTCATTTGTATTTTTACTGCCTTCTCTGATGAATCATGCACCATACTGATTTATTTTGTGGATAATTAAACCCAATGATATCTGAGAAGTGGTAGAAAATGCAGATATATAATCTTATGAGAACAAAAATTGTTTCTGCAAATGTCTCAAAGGTCTATTCATACCCCTGATTATGATTTCTTTCAGGTTTATGAATAAATTAAATTCTTTTAAAGGCTTTCTGTTTAGAGTCTTGAGATTTTTCTTTTTTCTGTCTAGTGACTAGTATATAAGACTTCTGTTATATTTTTACTGCCTTCTGTGATGAATTATGCACCATACTGATTTATTCTGTGGATAATTAAACCCAGTGATATCTGAGGATGGGCAGAAAAAGTGCTGATGTATAATACAAAGAACGAAAAGGCAATTTTTTGTGCAAAGGTTTAAGGGTTCTAATTATATACCTGATTATGAGTTGTGAAGTTCCATTTGGCTCAAGGAATGACTTAAATGCTATTGGAGTTTTTTTATGACTTTCTGTTCGAGATTTCCTTTTTTTTCTGTCTAGTGATTAGTCCTGAGGATTTCAGTTTTATTTTTATTGCCTTCCATGATGAATCATGCACCATACTGATTTATTTTGTGGATAATTAAACCCAGTGATATCTGAGAATTGGCAGAAAAAACGGATGTATAATGTTATGAGGGGGAAAAATTTTTTGTCCGATGGTTTCAAAGGTCTGCTCATATCCCTGATTGTGATTTCTTTCAGTTTTCTAAATGCATTAAATGCTTTTTATGGCTTTCTGTTTAGAGTCTTGAGATTCTTTTTTTCTGTCTACTGAGGACAGGGAACTTCTGTAGTATTTTTGCTGCCTTCTGTAATGAACCATGCACCATACTGATTTATTCTGTGGATAATTAAACCCAGTGATATCTGAGGATGGGCAGAAAAGTGCTGATGTAAAAGGGGAAAGGAAGAAAAGGCAATTTTTTTGGCGAAGCTTTAAGAGTTCTAATTATATCACTGATTATGAGTTTTGAAGGTCCTTTTCATTCTATGAATCCGTTAAATGCTATTAGAGTATTTTACGACTTTCTGCGAGAGATTTTCTTTTTTTTTCTCCTGTCTAGTGATTAGTACTGAAGACTTCTATTGTATTTTGTCTGCCTTCTGTGATGAATCATGCACCATACTGATTTATTCTGTGGATAATTAACCCAATAATATCTGACAATGGGCAGAGAAGTGCTGATATATAATATAAAGGGCAAAAAGGACGTTTTTTGTGTGATGGTTTAAAAGTTCTAATTATGTCCCTGATTATGAGTTCTAAAGTTTCTTTTGTTACTATGAATGAGTTAAATGCTATTAGAGCTTTTTATGACTTTCTGTTTGAGATGTTCTTTTTTTTTTTCTGTCTAGTGATTAGTCCTGAGGACTTCAGTTTTATTTTTACTGCCTTCTATGAGGAATCATGCACCATACCGATTTATTTTGTGGATAATTAAACCCAATGATATCTGAGAATTGGCAAAAAGTGCTGATGTATAGTGTTATGAGGGGGGAAAACATTTTCTGTTCAAAGGTCTGTTTATACTCCTGCTGACTGTGATTTCTTTCAGTTGTGTGAATGCTTTTAAAGCTTTTTATGGCTTTCTGTTTAGAGTATTTAGATTTTTATTTTTTCTCAATAGTGAGTAGTGATGGTAATTGTATTATTATGGAATTATGCAATGAATCATGCACTATACCAATTTATTTTGTAAATAATTAAACACAATGATATCGGAGAATTGGCAGAAAGGGCAGATGTGTATAATGTTATGAGAACAAAAATTGTTTGTGCAAAGGTTTCAAAGGTCTGTTAGTACCCCTGATTATTATTTCTTTCAGGTTTGTGAATACATTAAATGCTTTTAAAGGCTTTTTGTTTTGAGTCTTGAGATTTTTCTTTTTTCTGTCTAGTAACTAGTACAGAAGACTTCTGTTATGTTTTTACTGCTTTCCATGATGAATCATGCACCATACTGATTTATTCTGCAGATAATTAAACCCAGTGATATCTGAGGATGGGCAGAAGTGCTGATATATAATACAAAGGGTGAAAAGGGAATATTTTATGTGAAAGTTTAAGAGTTCTAATTATAATACTGATTATGAGATTTCAAGTTCCTTTTCATTCTATGAATGCGTTAAATTTTTATCTGAACATTTTACAACTTTCTCTGTGAGATTTTCCTTTTTTTCTGTCTTATGTGATGAATCATGCACTACTGATTTATTCTGTGGATAATTAAACCCATTGATATCTGACAATGGGCAGAGAAGTGCTGATATATATAATGTAAACTGGAATTTTTTGTCTGATGGTTTCAAAGTTCTAATTATATCCCTGATTATAAGTTGTAAAGTTCCATTTGGTTCTATGAATGAGTTAAATGCTATTTATATCCCTGATTATAAGTTGTAAAGTTCCGTTCGGTTCTGTGAATGAGTTAAATGCTATTAGATTTTTTTATCACTTTCTGTTCGAGATTTTCTTTTTTCCTGTCTAGTGATTAGTCCTGAGGACTTCAGTTTTATTTTTACTGCCTTCTGTGATGAATCATGCACCATACTGATTTATTTTGTGGATAATTAACCCAATGATATCTGAGAATTGGCAGAAAATGCGGATGTATAATGTTATGAGAAAAAAAAATTGTGCTTATGTTTCAAATGTCTGTTCGTATCCCTGATTATGATTTCTTTCAGTTTTGTGAATGCATTAAATGCTTTTAAAGCTTTTTATGGCTTCCTGTTTAAGAGTCTTGAGTTTTCTCTTTTTTTTTTTTTTTTTTTTTTTTGTCTAGTGATTAGGACAGGGAACTTCTGTAAAATTTTTACTGCCTTCTGTGATGAATCATGCACCATACTGATATATTCTGTGGATAATTAAACCCACTGATATCTGAGAAGGGCAGAAAAATAATGATACATGATCTGAAGGGTGAAAAGGAAATTTTCTGTGTGATGGTTTAAAAGTTCTAATTATATCCCTGATTATGAGTTCTAAATTTCCTTTTGGTTCTGTGAATGCATTAAATGCTATTAGAGCTATTTATGACTTTCTGTTTGAGATTTCTTTTATATATATATGTTTCATAATTAGTCCTGAGGACTTCAGTTGTATTTTTACTGCTTTCTATGATGAATCATGCACCATACTGATTTATTTTGTGGATAATTAAACCCAATGATATCTGAGAATTGGCAGAAAATGCAGATATATAATCTTATGAGAACAAAAATTGTTTCTGTAAAGGTCTGTTCATACTTCTGATTATGATTTCTTTCAGTTTTGTGAATGCATTAAATGCTTTTAAAAGCTTTCTGTTTATAGTCTTGAGATTTTTCTTTTTTCTATCTAGTGACTAGTACAGAAGACTTCTATTATATTTTTACTGCCTTCTGTGATGAGTCATGCACCATACTGATTTATTCTGTGGATAATTAAACCCAATGATATCTGACAATGGTCAGAAAAGTGCTGATATAGAACATAAAGAAGAAAAGGAAATTTTTAGTGAAATGGTTTAAAAGTTCTAATTATATCACTGCTTAAGCGTTCTAAAGTTCCTTTTAGTTCTATGAATGCATAAAATGCTATTAGACCTATAGCTTTTTATGGCTTTTTGTTTTGAGTATTGAGAGTTTTCTTTTTGCTTTCTAGTGTCTAATACTGAGGACTTGTATTTTTACTGTAGCCTGTACACAAATCTGTGATGAATCGTCCACCGTGCTGATTTATTCTGTGGATAATTAAAACCCAAAGTTAGCTGACAATGGACCAAAATGTGCTGATATAGGAGAAAAGGAAATTTTTGTGCAATGGTTTAAAAGTTCCAATTATATCACTGATTATGGGTTCTAAAGTTACTTTTGGTTCTATGAATGTGTTAAGTGCTTTTGGAGCTTTTTATGACTTTTTGTTTGAGATTTTCCTTTTTTCTGTCTAGTGATTAGTACTGAGGAATTCCATTGTATTCTTAGTGCCTTCTATGATAAATCATGCACCATACTGGTGTATTCTGCGAGTAATTTAATCCAATGATATGCTAAGCCAATGACCGGAAAGTGCTGATATATTATATAAAGAGAGAAAAGGAAACTTTTTGTTTGATGGTTTAAACGTTCTAATTATATCTGTGACTATGAGTTTCTGAAGTTCCTTTTTTTTTTCTCCCTAAGACTGCATTAAGTGCTATTAGACCTTTTTAGTGCTTTGTATTTTGTATCGTGAGATTTTTCTTTGTTCTGTCTCATGATTAGTAGAAATGACTTCTGTTGTTTTAATAGTGCCTTTTCTCATTAATCATGCACCATGCTGATTTATTCTGTGGATAATTAAACTCAGTGATAACTAAGATTCGTCAGAAAAGTATTGATTATATACTGATATGAAATGCTAGGGGAAGAAGAAAATTTTTTCAGGTAGAGCTCAGAATTTCTATTTTATGTCATTAATTGGGAGGTGTGTTATCTCTACAAATGAATAAAAGGTAGTAAGTTATTTTCTAGTTTTGCTCTTCGGTGTCATGATATTTTCTTTTTTCTTTTTATTTTTTATTTTCTTCTTTGATATAAAAATCTTGTACTAAGCTGATGTTGTATGTGGGTACTTAAACCTAATGTTACCTGAAAAGCAACATATGTTTTAATTGTCTTCTTTTAATTATTAAGGAATATTTGTACAAAATAATAACATATGACTAAAGAGTAAGCTATGAAAAATGAAAATATTTACATGATGCAAAATGTGCAGTTTGTGTAGTTAATTACTTGTATATAAAGCCTGCAAATTGTGTATTATATATAAAATGTATATATTGTGAAGATCTAAAATTCCTAAATTTTTGATAGCCCAAAAGGGCTTTTAGTCTCGAAATGGCATTTGGCTGAGTCACTAAAAGCATTGTATCACTTTTCAAATTATTGCCTCCAAATATTATCACCCTGTATTATATTTAAAGAAATTAAATAACTAAGAATCTGCTTGTGTGTATATATCTCACATTGTAAAAAAACGATGGTAGCTAGAGCCATCAAATTTTGAGTAATGTAATTGCTATAGCTATCACTTTGGAGCAACATAGACGTATTGTTGTGGTTAATAAAGCTTGTATGGGTTAACGCATTTATTTAGATCTGGTTTTTTATCTAGAAATACGAAGCTCTTACACTGCAAGATCCTAATCTGTCCTGAGTTCGCTGATGTGGACTGTGACTGAGAAAATGGAAGGGATCTTGTGTTGTTTAAAAGGCAAGGTCTTAAGAAGTGCTTTTAGGGAATTCAGGAAAAGGGTGTGTGACGTAGAAAATGCACCTTCAAATTGTATTGAATGTTCAAAGAGCCAGATGGTCTTCTCTGCATTATCATGAGCTGCCTCAATTTGGGCTGGGTATATTGTCCATATAAATGACACTAAAGAAGTTATCACATCTAGCAAGTGTCCTTGCTAGAGAGGACTTTTCTGAGAAATGAGATTCTGGTAGAACTGGTTTAAACAGGAGGATTTCTAGAAAAAAAACAGGTCCACTGGAAGCAAAATCCCAGCTAGCTACGGAAATGATGTACTAGCTACATGGGATTTTTTTAAACCTCGCCAAAAATATTTCGGCTGGAGCTCTGTCCCGGGTAGAGGTCAACCAATCAGACAAAAGTTCTGCTTAGAATTGAATTCTAAAAATTCAGATTCTTCTTAGTTTAACAGTTTCAACTGCATTTGTTTAATAATTATCTTAAGGTGGTGATGCAGAAGCCTTGATTCTATAATGGCATCATCAAGGAATCATCTTGTGCAGGTACCGATAGAGATCAGAATTTAGAATGAAATAAAATTCCTTTCCTGGTGTATGTAATAGATGACCAAATATAACCAAAACTAAATTCATTTAGTATGTATGTTTGATACCAAATTTTGCTTTTTTCAAGGGTATATATTGGTACCAGGATAAACATGTTTTGAACAACTTCAAAGTTTCATCTATGGTAATATCGCTTTGGGGCAATTTTTGATTGATGTGCTTTATTAAATGCTCACATATTTTGTAGAGTTCTGGATTAGGATGATTTTCTGGATCATAATTATCATTTTTCACAAAATGTATTTTTTTATTTCACAGTGTCGATTATGTGACATAATTGTACGGAAAAATAAGAGCTTCCACTGTGATTTATTGCATGCTTTCTTCAGTTTTTATATCTATATATATATAATACCTTGTAAAACTGAAAGTGAAAAAAGTTTTAAAGGAAGTCAATAGCTGAATATATAAGGAAAGGTAAAGTCTAAAATAATAATGGACTTAAAAAATGAAGTTGAGTAGAATTAATTTATTTAAATGCAAACAAAGACTATATGAACAGGCATTTTATTCTTCTTCGGACAACAAACAAACTACTGCCACACAGTCAAGTAAGTATTTGTTTTTTAGGTTCTTGTGATACAAAACACAAACGTGAGCCTTACATTCGGCCTGGCTCGAAATGAAATAAGGCAGGCAGTGCTGGACTAAATTTTAGTTTAAAGTGTCTTCTTCTAAGCTGTCTTCTCTGTTGATTGGCATATCTTGCTTGAAGTAATGACAAAGATGTAACATGTGAACAAACTTTCAAAAATTTAATTCTGTGGTGCCATAGACCTTGATCTTGTAGCACACGACCCTGAGTGGAAGAAAATAACAAATAGCCGCTTGAAATTCCAAAGAAGACAACAATGGGAAAAAATACAAAAGAGACTCACATTTGGTGTGAAGAATGTAAAGTGATGTTTCAGAGTTTACTACACCAAAAAAAATTTTTTTGTATAATTATAAGTAATATTGTAATATAAGTGTACAAATTAGTTAGCAAGTATATTTATCAAAATCAAAAAGTCCATATTTTTAACCCATGCATGCTAAAATTATGTGAGCCGTATTGTTTGTTTCTTTATTGGTTAAAAAAATCTATTAAAATTCCTGCATTATACTAATTTTGTTTATAAAGATGTGAATAATATTAATATATGAAGATAGAGGGGGGAAGTGCCCCGTTTTTCAGGACCAGAATGTATCAAAATCATGCTGTATGCAGGGGATTAATACATTCATACAGGTGAAGTGCATGTGGGGTAGAAATACAATAATCCATTAGGATTATAACTGCATCTGGCTTGGAATTGCTGCTGCCACCAATCAAATCCCAAACTATGGCCCTTGTGTGTTCTATGTTATCAACATTAATGTTCAAAGAAATCTAACCAATGGGCTTTTTTCATAGCCAACAACTTGGAACTGTCCATCAGTGTACAGGTGAATTACTATATCAACTGGAATGTAAGACTTGAATAATGGTGATGTGAGCACAGGGATCATGTAGGGCTTTGAAAGTTCGAACTAGTGGCACCACATTGTGTACAGTGAGGTATCAAGTGTTATAATTTTTGTTTAGCTAGCAAATGAAAGTTAGAAAAGGCAATATCTACATTTTTTTAATGGCTGTGGTCAGAATTTAGAAGAAATGAAAAATTTAATTCACCTTATTGGTAGCAGAATATTTTAATTTAAAGAAGCAAAAAATATTGCCTTCTTTGATGAATCATATGCCATACTCAGCGTGTCGACTTTTTTAACTTTTGCCTGTACTACCACCAAGCTGATTTACAACATATTTCTCCAAACTTACTTTTTCTTAAAATTGCTAAGCATTTTATTATTTGCATCCAGATAAACAATTTCCAAAACTTGAAATTGCTTTGCTTAAAATTGTTTTTCTATAGATTTTGTGTTTAAACCTTTGACGCACTGTGGTCACGCCCTGAAACCACCAATTTTCAAATTTTTTCCCCCTCTTCTTTACGAATTTCTTAAGTGAAAACCGACTCTAAATAACACAAAAAGAGTGCAAGACCATACATTTGTTTAGGTCATCGTACTTTATAATCGGATGCCTTTTAAAATTTGGTTCCAATGAGACAAAATAACTTTTATTAATATAAACAACTTTAAATTTTAAAAATTATTCATCGCATGTCATCAATTTATCATAAACAATAAAGATCTAGCAATAATTAAACTACATATATAAACAACCTGTGTATATTTATGGCATTTGCTTTGTGGTTTAAAGGCACTACCACTGAGCCACTAGAGCATTGTGTCATAGTGCTCACAAAGTTTTAGATGCTCATTTAAAAATTAATCTTTCTTTCCTTACTTTTTTTTTTTTTTTTTTTTAAGTTCAAAGATCAAAAGCTATGCAATTGATACTATAATGAATTGGAAGTTGATTGATTTCAGAATTTATATGAAAATTTGTATATCTTTTATGTAATTGTTATATACACGTTTTAAAAACTTGAGGAACAAACAAATGTTACTAGTGGTGAAAATTTTAAGTAAAATTAGAAATTAAAAGTCATTTTAAAACCATTATTTGTGTCACATATTCATTCACACTTCTGTGTTCTGTTTTGCCATGACTTCTGAGTTAAATATTTACTTTTGATGTTTATAACCTTAAGCAAGGAAGAGCATGTTTGTTTTTTAACAAAATTTGAAGCCAGGAATCTTTGAGCATGTAATTTAAAAAATTAAGTCTGGGTTACTAATAATTTTTTTTTTTAATTTAGGCATTTTAATGAAATGAGTAGTGCTTTACATGCACGTCCTAGGGCGGCATCCAGTCCTGTTCCTCATAATCCCTCTCCTAGCTCATCTAGGCCTCTTAGTCCAGGTGAATTGATTGATAATTTAAAATATGATTTAACTTTTCTGATATTTTAATTACATGGTATTGTGTATTTTTGTAATTATTTTTTAAGTAAATGTATATTAATGCTGTAATAATTTAATCGAAATTTCCTTGTTGATCACAAATTATTTTATTTTTCTCGTTTAGGTACACGTGTAATAAGTTTTTATTAATTCTCACATTTGATTGATATTAAAAATCCCCTTTCCTAAAATATCAAGTTCAATGTAAATAATTAATGTTATTGAAGTCTTAAATGGTATGAAATTGTTATAATGTAATTGGGTATTTTGTGAGTTAGTTAACCTGACATTACTCGCACTGGGCTTCCAAGGCCCGATCAATTTATTAAACCTCTGTAAACCTTGCCCTTAATACTGAAATGTAAACTAAATATCGTAAATTATGTTATTAATAAATGCTTACTATGGTGTTCAATGGCCTGCATAAAATATAAATCTATAAATGGGCCTCGCAGGCCCAGCACGAGTAATGCCGGGTTAAAGAATTTTATTAAATGAGCATGTGATGTTTAATGACTCTGATAATTAAAACTCAACCTTTCCCATTAGTAGATAGAGGGATAAACTACAGTAATGAAATTGCTTAGATATATTTTTCGTGTCATTCACATGTAAATACAAGCAGAAAGGCTTTTGTGGAAGCATACAGCCTTGACTGTAATAAATCACTTGTTTATTAAATGCTAATGATCTTAACCAGAAATGTTTTGCAAAAATAGTGTCTAGCCTGTATAATTTTATCTTAAAAATTAGTAGGTTTATTTTCTCCCAGAAAATAAGATCAGCTGGACTTGTTTTTTTTTTTTTTTTTTTTAAAAAAAAAGGTTTTTTTTCCAGAAAATAAAATCTGCTGGACTTGTTTTTTTTTTTTTTTTTTTAAGTTGGCGCAGTAGCAATGTCTTCATATTGATGGGTGTTGACCTGCAGTTGAGAGATTTGCATGCATCTTTATAGATTTTCTTAAAATGAATATAAATGCATTTAGGCATAAAATTTTATTTATGTGCTATGCAAGTTCTACAACAAAAAAAAGCATTTAGGGTAGAAAGCAAAATTGTAATTGGATTTTTGCAGCAGAACAAGTGAATTAAAATCACTTCTGCTGTGGAAGATATTGTGATTTTTGTCTTATTAAAGCTGATTAACAGTGAAACCTCTCTCAGCAACCTCCTTCCCAAGATGACCATTTATAAAAGTTATCAGTAATGATTTTAAGAATACAATTTTATAACATTGTCAAACATCACTGAGATTTTTTTTAAAGTCTTTTGAATTATGCCTTATATAAGTTTAATTGTATATTCATATCCTTGATTATTTCAAACAAAATTGTCAATTGTGAATTTAATATAAATATCAAAATTTATATGATGGGCAGACTCGGAAACATGTTTTTAGTATCTTATGACTGTTTTAGCTAATGATTGAATATTGTATGATTTTCATCATTCTTTAATATATACAGATTTGGCTTAATGAACGCTCTTAATTAAAAGTGTGAAGCGGAGGGAGGACTAGCTATAAATACTTTGTGTTTTTATTGCCTGTATTTTCAAATGTAGTGTTAAACATATTTTCAATTTTAGAATAGGCTTTATTTTCTGAAAACAAATGAATCTGTGTAGATCTGTTAGAGGTGTTTGTATGAAGCTTATGATGTTAAAAAATTGCAACTGCAAAATGCTGTATGCAGAAATGTGCCAAAATGAAGAGAAGTAATCTATTAATGAAAATAATTTCATTGTTTAAAGAATTTTCAAATTATCTAGGTATAAAAAATATAAGAAAACTGCTAGAAGAAAGTTTGACATTCTGCATTTCGATACACTGAATTACTTTCCTCATTGTGTAAGTTATTAATTAAGTAGGCTTCTATTGACAAATAAGAATGCAAACGTTTCAAGTTTAACCAGTTCACCGTTCTGAAAATCGCAAGCGTTTCGTGCCATTTTTCTCCTCCAAAGTTGAAATTTTTGTGTCTAAAACGGGCCTCACAGTACTTCTTTCCCCCTTTCACCAGCTCTGAAAACCTATTTAGAAGTTCTATTCAGATCAGATTGAACCGCGTACCTGTCACACTGAAGTACGCTGAATGACGACCCCGTAACGAGCACCATAAAACACAAAGACCAGTGTGTTCCTTAGAATAGATATTTTTCGCTTTGATATCTCACTTCCTACACCCAAACCCAAATCTGTTACAATATGTTGATTTTACAATTGTCAAGTAAAATCTTTATTTAAAGTAAAAATAAATGCATTAGCTAGTATTGCCTATTTGAAATATTCTTGAATTTTGCTTTATTATTTGCTTGCACTGTAACAAAAATAGTGATCAAATTATTTCCTGTATATCTTTATATATTTAATTAAAAGATTTATTTCCTTTATGTGAAAAAAATCTTTCATTACCTTAGATATTTAAGATTCTTATTAAAATTTCAATTTTGTAATTCAGAAGAGCACTTATTTCAAAGAGTAAGAAAGTAGTAACCATTTTTAGCAGTTCTTGTTGAATAGATTACTAGAGGCGTGACCATTCTTTTAATTAATGGACTGAAAATTCAACAATGTTCATAATAAAGTTAAGGAGCACATTTAGATCATTTTTAATTTTTTAAATTATAATTGTTGCAACTGTCTTTAACTAGCGTCTCAAATCAGAATAGCAGTGAAACGGCTCCTTACGGAAAAGACATTATGCGCATGCTCATGGACAACACGAAATATGCTTTCTCTTCAAAGCCTACCAGTGATCGGCCAGCTATTATTTGCCAATTTGTGTAGATTTTCATTCCCAGTTACCGTATTTAGTGTAAACAATGAACAATATTTTATTTATTTTTTTTTTTTATTTCCATGAACAAACCATGTTCAGTTTTCGGACCATCGCAATGTAGAACAATAGTTTTTCGAATCTTAGGACAGCATTTGAGAGAAGAAAGTAGTCGTAAATTCAGTTGCACTAAAATGAAAATGGTAACTGATATCAAAGTTAACAGCTGTGAAGAAAAGATTTCACTGGAATGCATTAAATTTTAGAAGGGTTACAATTAGGAATTTCTGAAATGAATGTGATACACTTAAAGGTTGAAAACATAGTTTAACTTTTAAATTTTAAAATATATATATAACATACCTGCCAACTTTTACGAATTTTTCGTAATTTTTACGAAAATGCGTTCGTCTTTACGATTTTACGATCATAATCCATTTTTTACGATTTTTTTTTCCTTTTTCAAGTGTTTTTAGTGATTTTTGTCAAAATTTTAGAATTTTTCGCCAATTCAGCGATTTTTGCCAATTGCATCGTGTTTTACCGCCAACTACCGACTCCTTCGAATCTAGTAACCTGC
>KK116106.1:294424-318416 GCA_000611955.2 Stegodyphus mimosarum
TTCAGTTCAAAATCAATATCGCAAAATCATTTTAAAATGAACATATCTTTAGAATTTCCATAAGTCTCGTGCGCTGGAGATAAAAATGGTTTTTTTTTCGTACAGTGTTGCCATTGCTCGCTTTGAAATCATTTAGTTTGTTAATCAGAAATTCGTTGAAATGTTACAAAACATAAAATCGATAATAAAGCAAATTTCAAATTCAAAATTAGGGCTTCCAGATGCCCATATTCGCAGTAGGATTACGTCATTCAAAATTCGATGCCTCTAGGTTTTATCACAATGGGAGAAACATGCATACATTTATGCAGATTTTTCATTTTTTAAAATTTAATGCAGAGCGATAACATTTAGTGGCAACAATTTGAAAAGTGAAATGGGCATTCAGAGTGAATCGACCCAAAATCGCAAAACGAAAGTAATAGTCCTTCGGGACTAAATCCCTTTGGACTTAAAAATCAATGTTTTGATGAAAACTTAAAATATTCTACCTTAAAATTTATGTTATTGATTTTGTATATTACATTATCTTTTATTCGTGAATAAAAACAGTTTCTTCTGATAGTGCAAATAAGACTGAATACATTTTCAGTCTGTTAATGTGCTGTGCTTCTTCAGCTATTAAATACAGGATTGCTATAACCATCTTAGAATTTTGGCTCCCAGTTTTAAATGTAGTAGTAATTTTGCAATATTAGTTTTAGAAACAGTTCACTCATTCGTTTCTGTTCTGTAAAGCAACTACAGTAAAAGTCTGATAGACCAGCATCCAGGGTTTGATGCTCTCAATAGTATGGCACTCTTATGGCATTTCTGCCATAAGAAAATGCTTAATAAAATCACTGGTTTGTAAAGTCAACTGCTTATTAAAATCAAAACCCAAGGAATAAATTCAAATGAATACAATATGATTATAATGTAACCACTTAATAAAATAAATGCTACTACTTACAAAAATCAAATCTCTTTTGAAATTGTAAAATCAAAACCCCAAGTTCATGCTTCAAGTTCAGTGATTTTATTCAGAGTCGATTCACTTTCACATGTGCTGGTGCAAATGCTAGAATTTTCTTATCCGGAATTGTCAAAAACTCCAAGTCTGTGTCTCTGGGTCAGTGATTTCATTCAAGATCAATTTATTTTTACACATGAAGGTGCAAATGCTAAAATTTTCTTATCTGGACCAATCATGGGTGGAGGTGGGTTACAAGAGATTTGTTAGAACTGTCTCAGAACAGTTGGAGGGAGAAGGGGAAATAAAAAAGTAGTGAGGAAGAATCTGTTTATTATTTTTTTTAACATGCTCATAGTTTGTTCAGTTCGCCCATCAACATTTTCTTTGGTCATACATGAAAATGTCCAAATACAAAGGCTTAAGCTTAAAAGATAAAGAAAAACTGATGAAGGAATATGATGCTTTACCAAAATGCAGCCAACATTGAAGCTTCTGTACAACTTGAGATTTCAGTCTTTGAACACAAACTTGAATAGATAAATTTTTAAATAACGTTTCATATGCTTATATATTGTATTGATCTGTGTAACATGTTAAAATAATTATAATTTTTCTGAATTAGGATGACATGTAATCTACAGAAAAAATAAGTTTTATTGAAAAAAATGTATGTAACTTACACATTAACAGCATATTAAAAAGGACTATTAATCTCAACAGCAAGGCCATATGTAATGAGAGAAAGTTATATGTACATTTCATTCATAAAAATTTATTGAAATCTTATATAAAATAAGTCCATATTTAAAAAAGGAAATGAAATACGAAATGCTGGCGAGAAATAGAGTCGGTTTACCATCACTTGTTGGCTATAGAAAGAAACGACGCATGCGCAGTTCATTTAAACATTTTGCTCGTAAGGAGCCGTTTCATGCCCATTCTGATTTGAGACACTAGTCTGTCTTTATAATTCAATTAATACTCCCTTTTCCTTAATCTAGCCTCATTAAAGTAAATGGCTTCAAGAATAGATGGGATATATTTATTCAAGAACAATTATTAAATTGATAAGACTACCCTCATAAAAACTTTTCAGTATCCTTAAAGTTTTATTAGGTGAACTAAAATATTTATCTAAATTTCTTTTTTAAGGTTTTGAGTAAGTGAATTAAATAATAAAAAAAAAAATCTGAAGGGTTTCAGATTTTAACGGCCTTCTAAAATGGTTTGTTAAGGTTTTTTATGCTTCCGCTGAGGTCGCAATCTACCTGTCTGCTGCACTTGCAGCTACTAACCCCAACTTTTCCTTTTTTGTTTTTCCTCTTTTTTTTTAGCTTTTTTATTATTAAGCAGCATTTTCTTTGCACTTATGCAATACAGCAACAAAATTACAAAAATTTTACAAGCTGCATAGCAGCAGAATTAGAAGAATTTTTAGAATTCCTGATACCGTGTTAAGTGTTTGCATACATAGTACAGTCTATTAAACTACATATATTTTTTGCTACTGTTAAATTTATTTGGTGGAAATATTCTAATTAACTGATCATCCAAGGCTAGTTAAAAATTATACCAAAAGTTGCAAGTTTTCAAATTTGCATTTCCTGTTCAATTTTTGTCGTATGAGAGTCAAACTTTTTTTTCTCACCCCCCCCAAAAAATTTTTCCCCCCCCCCCCCCCCTCCTCCATAACAAGTATAAAAATTTTCCAAATATAAGTATAGGAAGCGAGAGATCACTCTAAAATGTAGATTTTGTTATTTGTCAGTGAAAAATGAAGTACTTCTTGTGTTTTTATTTTTTCATAACAAGTTTAAAATTTTCCCAAATGTGAGAATAGGAACCGGGAGATCGCATTAAAAATTATATTTCGTTATTTGTAAAAAATATTGGTTTTTCTAAATTTCACATTGCCAAAACATGAATATTTTTGTCATTTAAAACACTTGTAATTGGAAGTGTATGACTACGACCAACGGTTGCGAACATCAAGACAGCTTAAGGACTTTTACGCCGGTTAAGGCTATGCGTAATACGTTTGGTATGGCCGATCGCAGTAAAAAAGGGAGGTGAAAAATTAGATTTTATAGTAGTCCCGTACAAAATTTTTAAAGTTCAATGTCTAATTGTTTTTGAGTTATTTGAGACACATAAATACCTATGTACAGACCTTACGAAAAAAATCTCTTCTGAATCCATTTTGAAAAAAAAAAAGTGGCCTGTGTTATTTTCTTACGTACGGATGTCACTCAAAAAATTCGGTCAAATGACTTCCAATGGATATTTTCTTTGAAATATTATATCCGAAATTCCTCACGATTACAATACTTCCTTTGCTTCATACAAGTGAATAGAAGTAGTAAAATAACGTGCAAAAAAAATTTGTACTCAAAGTGAGATCAAAACTCTTTATTCAAACAATAAAACTAAGAAATTCCTAAAGAAATCAAAATTAATATAGAAAATTCTTTATTTATATTACATTTATCATGAAGGTGTAAGTTAGGATACGGAATATGACAGGGTATACAAGAGTTTGCCTGAGAGGAGAGGCGATTTTGTATTTTCTAACGGAAACTGTCTCATTAAAATACACATGGCAATAATAATACATATCTTTCATTTAGTGGGATGGCATTGTTTGTATACTTTATTGAAACTCACAAATACTTCAGTCCTTTGCAGAATTTATGGCGAAATATTTGCTGGGTACCTTGGTATTATCACAACCACCTTGGTACAATTAGGCAATTTTTGAAATAATTAAAAGAATGGTAATTTGAAATCGAAGAAATTTATTTATTTCATGTCATGTATGTTATTAGACATATATTTTAATTTTAATTCAATGTTTATCCCTGAGAATAGTTTATAAAACTACTTACAAATAGTTTTTTGTTTTGTCGTTGCATTTATTCTGCATATCTCCGAAATGTAATTATTCCAGTCTACAACAATTTCTAACTCTTCCAAGCAAAATTTAATGTTTCTTAATTCTTTACTCCAGCAGTATACAAATCTGTCTCCTTTAGGAAATGCAAACGATTATTCTCGAACCAGAAAACTACATATTATCAAAAGTGTTTTGTGCAAAATATCAAGGAACATTGAGGAAGAAACTAAAAGAAACAATACAGCAATCCAAATTTCATATATTAGTGTTGTTTCTTTTAAAATTCCCGAACTTTTAATGCTCTAGCTTTCTCAATTAAGGAGATTTTTAAAAATAGAAAGGTATCAAATAAAAAGTAAAATAAACATTAATAGTACAAGTTTTGAAAAATGAGATGTAACTTCGAAAGTTTCAGTTCAGCAGTGTCATTTATAATTGGTGCAACATAGTCATAATGAAATTTAAATTGAGTAATACTTCCATCTGTGTAGGTAAAGTGGTAAAACAAAACACATACATTAGGTATAACATTTCAATGCAATTCATAGTTCAGAGAATAATATACAGATCATATTCTCAGGGAATCTTTAGAAATTGAAAAGATAGCATTTAAAACTTTCAAATCCCTTTGTTCATTAATAGAAGGGAGTGGATCTCATAAGATGAGTTGAGGGGGTATCCATTCGACGAAAGTAATCCCCCATACTTAACTTTGCTGAAACAACCCCACTGCTGTCCTAATGTAACACCACTGAGAAGATAAGTGTGACTAAATAACCCATCAATCACCCCTTTTCATTTTCGACTCATTCTGGGAGGGCTGGGAAAAGACGCTGCGACGTATGTGTCTTGGGGGTTACAGGTAGCCCAAATTTCATCCCGACGAGAGTCTGCCGTTACTAACAGATGATGCATTTCTTCTGGATGTATCTCTCTCAGGGCAAATGGTGCACTGGTTAAAATATTTTTATCCGTAATATTTAAATGTTTATGTAATTCAAATTCTAGCTCTTATTTTCAGGCCTTTTATTATTTTACCTCTCTGCTCTTTGTTTCATTCTGAGTAGTTTGAGTAAATGATGTAATATCAGAAATAATTGGGAAGAAGTGCTTTATTTTAAAAGTGAAATCTGGTTTCTGTTCCTCTTAGTAACATATTTGCACCTGTTGCTGATTTTGATTTTCTTGCAGGAGGAAAAGAAGCTTTTAGTCCACCAAATCCTATTATAACACGTTGCCCTCATTGTAGCCAGCCTCTGTACCCTCCAAGTGTGTCATTTTCAAGCAATCAGCATCTTCCAAATCCTAGTGTAGGTTCTGGTATCATGGCTCACACCTCCGTAGGTGATGTTTATATTATTGATATATTAAAAAAAATTTAAGTATATTTTTTTAATCTTTAAAAATTATATTTGCATATTGCTCACCATTTCTGAAGGTTCTAATTGATTTGTTTGTATTCATATTATATCTGAAGTGTTTAAAACTATATATCTTTTTAAGGTTTCTTTTTATTTAGTAAAGCATTCCATTACATTACAAGTTCAGAATATTGCATTATCAATAAAAACCAACTTGAATTCTTTTCTCTCAAGTGTAAGTTTTTTTTATATGTTTTACGAGTGCTATGTTGTTAAATTTATTGGGTGGGAGGGAAACTGAGGAATTGGGTGAAAAAATCAGTTAAATTACCTAGTATGTGGTAATTTAGTTTGAATGCACAGAAAATATACGTGTGTCTAATATTATTTTTACATGTCTAAAAATATGTTTCATGAAGTAACCAGTATCAATATCAAAGGCTTTCTACAATGAAAAGGGGTTGAAACAAGGTGACGCCCTTGCATGCATGTTTTTTAATCGCCTTTGAAAAGGCTATTAGAGATGCTGGAATTATAACTAGAGGCACAGTATTTCAGAAATCTATACAGTTGCTAACATACACTGAAGAAAGACTGCTAATCTTTGAAGAAAAATATGTGGCCCAGTTAGAGAAAATAATAGATGGAGAATTTTGTTTAACCATGAAATATGTAGAAGGTAGAAACGGCCTAATATGGTTCGAGTCATCAAATCTTATCGTATCAGGTGGTTGACTTTGCAAGTGTAGAGGGTACCAGGAAAAGAGGAAGACCTTGCACAAAATGAATAGCCTGGATCTCAAGACTTTAAAAACCGATCGTTGGCGGACTGTAGCGACTATTCAAATCCGTTGGAGGAATGCTTGTTGAGATGGCGTTGGCCTGTGATAGGCTGTAGTGCAATTGAAAAAGCACCAGTATCAATAAATTAATGACAATCTGATTTATCAATCTTTCTGTTAAAATTCTGTTAGTATTTTTATCTCTAAAGGTAAATAAATACTGTAAAGACATTATCCCCCCCCCATTAAATATGCGATTTTATTGACAATTACTGCTTTTCCTTGTAAGGCTTTATTTACTTGGTAGCAATAATAAAAATTATATTTTCATCCCATAACAATGATTAAATATTTGAGATGTCATAACTTTTCATGGCCAATATATCTCAGTTATTTTAAAGGTACAATTCTTTAAAGGCATTTGCTCTTGATGCTTATCGCGTATCCGTGCTCCATTTTATGCTGTTTTTAAAATAGACATACGTGGATTCCATCTACTTATTGAAATTGCAAAAGGGTTATAGATCTTTTGCATAGCTCCAAAAAGTACTAACGTGTTTGAATATGTAGAAGCAGATTTTTTCTTACCAAATATAAGCTGAACAGAAATGTATTTAGCTTAATAATAAGATTAATAAGATTCAGTTTTACTATCCAAATTATCAAATCAAAACCTTAAACATTTTCATTTCTTTTTTACCTAACAAAAATTTTGTTTGATAAAATCCTTACCTGTTTACTTGTATCTTATATTTATTGTTTGTATAAAATCAATAAAGTTTTTTTTTCCTTAGCCACAAATTTGTTTTTATGCACACGTTTGTAATACTTTGATGCAGTTGTTCATGATATAAAACATCTGGTGTACAATAAAATACCAGCGAAAAATATTTTGCTTTGATTCTAGAAAGAATTTCAAATCAAGCATGATTGTCTCATTTTAAATAAGGTACAGTTTTTGTAAGTATAAAAACAAAGAGTGAAATAGAATGGCCGTATGTTTAAAAACTTTTTATTGACAGTACTTTGAAATCAAAAACACTATGGTAAGATTTCAGAATAATTCATTTACTTTAAGGGTGGATGATAGGCAATACTGTCACATTCTTCTGTCTTTATAAAATTGTTGTGTGCTTGTTCTGTAATTAGGAAAATAGCTTTGCTCTTTGATTTTGTTATATATGTTTGCAATACTGTGCTGCTTTAATTAATTTATTAGTACCTCAATATCCATAACTGCTCTTAGCTCACTAATAATTCTATGCAGGTCAAACACTGGCACAAACTGAACATGATTTTCCCTTTGAAACCATTTGACTTTCCTAAAATTATCCATGTTCCAATCACTACTTCAGATTCTTTTAAGTGCAGTGTATTGTGTAGCTTTGAATTTTCTTTTCACATTTAACATAAATCAATAAATAATATATTTCAGTATTCAGTTCTGTGTTCTGGATTTATATTTCATAGTAAATGTATTGGCTGCATATAGTTTTTGGACTTTTTCTTATAGACTATTTTCCCAGTTAGGCTGCAAGAGGGAATATCCTCCACAAAGCATACCTTTTAAAGCAGATAGTCCTGCATACTTTGTTATCAATTAATCAAAAAATCAGTCTTCAATATTTTTACTGCTTTTATAACCCAAATAAATTGGTGCAGGTGGTTAAAATACAGTAAAATATTTTAACATTGCAGTTGTCTAATGTTTCAGTATGGAAACCTGAAATATTTTATCTCATTTTAACTGGGCTTACTTGAGCTTCAGCACAACTTTATATGCCAGCTAACTCTCCTGGTTTTTCATCATATCTTTCATGTCTAGGCAGACTACCAAATCTCCTGTTTTTTAATTTTCATCTTTTACTAAAGGAGGTACTTCTTAATAAATGAAACTTAAATTTTGTAAATTCCGTTAATATTAAATCAAGGTTTAATCAGTTAATATTTGTATTTACTCTTGTTTTATTTCAATATATGGTACGTTCCTAAGTTTATCCACACGGTGGTATGTTAATTTTAGTTTAATTATATTTTAATAAGTAGAAGCTTTCCTTTCCAGTGTAGAATTTCCTCAGTATAAATGTGTGGATAATTACAAAATGAAATCAGCCAGTGACGCATAAAATTTAGATCTAAATATCTAATTAAATATTCTACATCATAAACGACATTATAAAGTGTCTCAGAATGTCATGAGTAATTCTTGAGAGATTTTTCCGTGATGCCTGTGTGTATGTATGTATGTATTTCGCATAACTTAAAAACGAGTATCCTCAGAACGGTGAAATTTTGTGTATAGGGCTGCTATAACATGTAGATGTGCACCTCGCATTTTGGTTGCAATCGGCTGCACCAAAAGTATATATGTATATATATATCCACTTTATTGGATATATATCCACACTTGGATGAGTGAGCTTAGTTTCTTTATTCTTATAAATTTGCAAATTGTCCATTTTTTGCTTTAAAATGACTGAATTATGTTGTTCTTACCTTTCGGTTAAGATTTTTATGCCCTTAGTTAACCTCCATGCAATAATTGTGTAATTATCAACAATTTAAAAGTTATTTAAGTGAGGCTAGGCCTAATTTTTGGGTATTATAGTAACCATATTTGTTTACATTTGAAGCTTAGCAGAATAGTGGATTTGTTGCCAATCTAGAGAAACTAAGCTTCACAACAGCAAAGTAACGTCTCTTCTTTAAATTATTAGCTTGTTTTTGCCTACAAATTGTAATATTAACTGTACTTGGTGTTTTATGTTTTCCTATATCTTTCAATTTTTAATGAAAATATTTTGAATTTTTATGAATTTTTGCCTTACCGCTAAGTGAGACTGAATTAATTAGCAGCGCATGCACATTAAGTAAGCGGTGCTGAATCGTGTGTGAAAAACCGTTTCTTTTTTATTTGTTTAGTTTATTTTATACATCGTTTTAGATTTATAATAGTACTATTTGAATAGAATTTGTGGTAATTCTTCAGATGCTATAGTTTTTGCTCACTCTGAGTTATAAAATGAATGAGATATAACGCTGTTAAGTGAACCAAGCGCCGAAGTGTGCCTATGGTAAATAAATATTGTGAACTTTAAGAGTGCATTTATTTTATTGTGGTTTATGCACTATTGATGAAGTAGATTTAATTCAAAATTTGTTCAACTGTTAATGCAATATGTTTAAATTAAATGCAGGAAAATTGTGTATAATTTAATGTTCCGTACAAGGAAGTCGTGGTGTATACATCAGGTTTTTTCATTTTTTTATCATTAATGCATTGCTGCATTAACATCTGTTATACATGTCGCAGTGACATTGTATGCATGGCTTAATGTCTGCTTTTTTTATGTTTGTGTGATGTCGTATTGTGACTAATATTGAATGAATAGTTATTGGCACAAAAATCAATGGATCGAAAACATGTCTCTGGAAACTAAAGTACAGAAAATCTAGTTATGTAAGATGTGCATTCTCATTCACCATTATTTCTCCATTGACAAATTACAATTTATGCGATTTTTAAACTATAAATTTAAAACTCCTTTCTTACACTGCAGAGTTTCAGTGTGTTTAAATAATTGTATTAAGTAACTTATAGTTTGCTTCATTTTTTGCATTTCCTAAACACATTTTGCTGCTCTCTTAATGGTTCAAATTTAATGCAGTTTAACACTTTATTATGCAAAAGTATAATAAATTTGCATGATTTAAAAATTTATAAAGCCATTATTGTTAGGAATGCACTGTACTGCAGCCTTCATGGCAATACTCACTATTAGTAGCTCATATGGTCAACTGACTGAAATTCAGCTTTTTATGACAAACTTCATTAGTTCCTTATTTTAATCAACACATCCAGGGAGTACACACTTGTTGTATACTAATGTGAATGGTGGCGGTAATAATTAAAGCAAAATTAAAGAATTATTATTAAGAATGAAACGATTAGCATCAAGGAAAATACCAGAGATGCATGAACTTTGTTGAAATATCTGAAAGTAGAGGAACATTCTTTTCTATCCAGAAATTTCTGCAAATATAAAATGAAATCAGAACCATTTTTAATGTAGTAAATATAAAAACATGTTATTTTAGAATCTACACAATTAAAACGTAATTTCATTTATTTAATTTAGTTCAAATGAAAATTGTATTTATGGGGAAAAAAGTAATTTCATTACTTAATTTTCTTGGGAAAAAAGGCATATTTTATATTGTGTTACGGGCAGAACAACTTTCATTAAAATAAAAAAATAATAAAACTATAAAACTCCTATTAAATTAAAAGAAATGTTTGCTTGTCTTAGAATGAAAGGCAGCACAATTATCCATAGTTGTTAATTACTTTGGCTTACTCTTCAGAAAGTGGCTTTTTGCTACAAATTTCCAATAGAAATTTACTTATTTGTGTGAATGCGACAAGGAATTTGAGGTCTGTCCCAATAAAAAGAACTCTTTGGAGTTGTATTTCCTTTAGTTTTTCTGCTGGATGACGGCAAAGTTTTACTTTAATGAATCAGTGTTTTATAATATGCAAATTTCGAAGTTCTTTGTGAAATATTCCTTTCTTAACTTTCCTAAGCTTTTTAAATATAATTCCAGAGATAATTCCAGAGAGATCTTTCAACATTTATTTCTGCAAATGATAAATCGAAGCAAAACTAGGTATAATTTTTAAATTTCTAATTACAAAATAAAGTATCTTGTTTGCAGAAGTGAAATACACTTCCTTTACAATAAAGCATTATTTCGGATAAAATTTGTCGTTATAGCTTTGACCAATATTTTGCTTTATAGTAGGTTTCATTACATTTATAAAATTTTCTATATTGGGTTAAATCTGTTAAATTACAGTTTTAAATTCGGTTTCTTTATAAAATGAAGTAACTTGTTTTTTGGGCAGGAATTAATATTAATTTACTCTCTTTTGTCACAAGTGAGATTTTAACTTACTTCATATTTAAGTATCGATGAAATTAAATTTCCTTATTTTATGTTGCTATTATTTAAATAATTCATGTAGCTGTTTAAAACTTTATTATATTCCCTTAATCTCTGAAGTAAGAGATACTGTTGCGTGGTTGGTTTTCATGGTTTTCTTAATCCCTTTCATGTGGATATGAGCCAGTTTCCTTTCAAAAGTTCTTCACAAAGGCTCCCTTGTATGTTTTGCCATATTCAAATAACCTAACCTAAACTAAGAAACATTTTTCTCTAGCAAAATCTCTCAGTTAGGAAATTGGGTTACTGGAACAACACAGATATATGTAAAAATTAGAAATAATTTTAGGAATTTACATAAAGGAAACATGCAAGGAAGTTCAGCATTTTAAAGTAATATGCCAAATGTAAAATTATAATTATTTAAAAAACTTAATGTAACTAAACTCTATTTATGGAAATATGGCATCATTTCTGATGTGGTGCAAAGTACCATGCACAAAAATAAAAGTGAATCAATTGTCAATTTATAATTTTTGTTCATAGCTTTTGAATTATGCTTTTATTGCTATGTATTAATTATTACTGATATCATTTACATCAGTATACAATAAACAGTACTTACCTGAAAATTTAGCTGTGGAGATTCAGCTAACAGAAGGAAAAGACCCCCCCTCCCCCCAAGAAAAAAGGTTGTGAAAATCCTCAAGATACAAAAATGCTATGTTTGGTCAGTCTCTCTTGATAACGCTAGATATAGTAAAATGTGTATGCATTGATCACAGAATATAGTCCATGATTTCTTAGTATCCAAGTAGAAACATGCTATAAACTATCAATATTTTTAATAAAAAAAAGAAGTAACTAAAATCCCAAGCTGTTAGCATAAAAAAAAATATTTGTTTTAACAATGAATCTGGAAGAGGGAAGCTGAATGCACTGGAATACGTCCATTAAAGAAGAATTGCATAAGAAAGCTTGGGATGGGGAAGACTGAGAAATTTCTTGTGGTCCTATGAAATGTTTGCTTTTTGTGACGTTATATCGTGGTCACAAATGTATTGTTATAAAAATGCAATATTGGGACATCACAGCAATTAAGTGTGGTGTATGGGAAATAACTGTAAAAAAAAAATACGAATATAAAAAAGTAATTTATCAACTTAAGTTAAGCTTGAAAATGTTGCTTTTCCTGCATTTTTTTTCTTCCGTAGTTGCAGTGACACTTCATCTAAATTTATTCATAAAATTGACTTGTGATTTAATAAAAATAAAATGACATCGTATTTTTATTATCTGTTAAATGTTCATTTTTGCAGAAATGTATGGGGAGGAATAAAAAAAAAAGTTCTGAAGCTGTAAACTGTTGTGAGCAGCATAGGTGTATGTTGCAGTGTCCAACAGCAGCATCCTTGAATCAGTATGTTTAGTGATGTCATGATATCTGCATTAGTACAAGTTATATATGTACATAAATACAGGCTTATTTCTGGTATGAACTTGGATCTCAAATTGGAGTAATAATCAAATTCTGAAAATATGGCTACAGCACAGAAACCGAACAACTTTCATCACTGTGTTATTGCTAGTTAATAGTAAGTTTACTGTTAATTCAACTCTAAAAACTTGACGTCAGTAAACAGGGCTCCAAAAGATGTAGTACGTGTGTATTGTGTAACAGCTAGCCAAATGTCTGGCTGTATAATATGACTTCACCCAGATTGATATGTATTGTCAGAAATTATTAAGCACTTATTAATTAAAAGAATAATTAAGTGCTTATTGAGTGCTAAATAAGCACTTAACACGTTGACTGCCACAGCAATTTTCAGAAATCTGGCCTAAAATGGCAAATTGATTTAATCGCATTATATTATTGAAAACTCTAATTCTAGTGCATAGTTTTCATCTAAAAGCATTTTTTTGGGGGAGGGGGAACGGTCTTACAAATTATCTCGTAGTTGGCTTCTGTAACAGATTTCTTTTCACGGAAGCCAACTACGAGTTGATTCGCGCACGCAATGGAAAAATTTCTATGAAGCCAAATTAATTCGAGATCACAATAATGCAATGTCTGGCATTGACCGATCAGATCAAATGCTTTCGTACTACTCATCTCTAAGAAAAACTATTAAATGGTCCAAAAAGATTTCACTACATATTATAGAGATATATATACACAATGCTCAAGTTCCATAAACAGTAAAATATTATTTTATTTCTTGAATTTGAATTAATTTTTATAATTATATTTTTTGTTCATTTTTTAATCAATTTTCTGTTCATGCAAGTCAGCATTGATTTTTTTGTTCTTTTCCCTGAAGCCATCCCTTGATAATAGCACTGATATATTCCAAGTTTAATCATAACTGTACAAAAATGGCAAGTAAACACAGTACGAGATAACTCATAGTTGGCGTCCTAGAAAAGAACGCAATCTACGAGTTATCTCGTAGTTGGCAGTCAACGTGTTTAAATGCCTGTCCGATACAATCTGATCATGTGTAGCTTAATTTGGTTGGCTTTCTTCTAAGCATTTAGAATTTTTGTACGAGATAACCTAAAAAGACAAAAGTGGTTAGAATGATCTTTTCACAATTTTGCCTCTGTTCAAGTTTCATGCGTGTCTCCCACCACACCCCCTACATTTTATATAAATGATCATCTAGCCTGTTTTGCAAATAAATTTATCAAGATCACAATTATTAATTATATTAATTTTTATGGTAAGGTCAAGTAATTAAACCGTTTTAAATAATTGCATAATACTTTTAAAGCTAAAATGCCTCAGTAAGGCTAATTTTTCGTTAATACTTTTTTTAGGGACATATCCGTAAGCAGGTGTCTGTGAAAAAACTATTTTAAATCTAAAAAAAGATTAATTTATTTTAAAAAGTTGTTAAATGTAAATTTGTTATTACTTCCTTTAAAAGATGCATAGTGGGGAAAAAGTAACAGCCACTAAAATGTTCCTGAAAAGGATTCTGGTTTCATGAATTAAGTATTGTGTATGTATTTAATAGCTCCAGGGAATTTTTCTCTGGATCCATTACCAGTCTAAAAATATAATAGACATGCAGTATATTTTTTAAATTTAATTGTTTTGTAATTTATGTTCAGCTAAAGTATGATTTTGTTATTTTTCAGGGTGCAATTCCTATTCCAATGAAGAACATGCCACTGGGCGCACACGAGAAATTTGTGAAGCCAAATGCACCACCCCCAATCCACCCAAGCACCCACTTAGCCCACAGTCCGCTGAGCTTTCTACCGGGAGAAAAGAGCTAAAAAAAGCAAAGTATGCCGAAGTGGAGGCAGATGAGCCAAAAAGCAAAGAACGTAAAAACGAATGATGTGCCTCTAGAGTTCCAAATACCTAATGGTATTTTGGGAAAATGTAATTTCCTATGCTGGTCAAACTTGGAGATAATTCACTATTTCCCGTGCTTTCATTCGTTTTGCCATAATGGAAGAGAGGTGATTTAACAGGGTTGTGCCTTTTCTTGCAATTGTATGGTGACTTACCATTCTCAATTTATGAAAAATTGTGTTTGTTTGACATATAGCTTGTATGTTCATGAAGATTCTTTGCTTGCTGATTTGTGATTTCTTCTTTCTATTCAGTAATGATCTGTAATGTGAGCTTAGTTTATTATCATACTATAAATGTATAAAACTTTATAGTTTATAAAAAGAGAAAATAATACAATGTACTTATTTGCCATTGACATATTCAACCAAAAAAATTGAACTATTTTTGCTGTATTGTAAAATATGTATAGTTACTTGACGCAATCAAAATATTTCCATTGATTTCTATATTTTTAAAAAGCAAAAGAAATGTAATAGTTTTAAATTTTAGCTTTCTAGACAGTGTCTGTTGATGTATACATGAATGGAATTGTTTTCTCTGTTTTTGAATAATATTTTACTCGTGAGCTATGTTTATTAATTCAGTTAGTATTTTCTTTGCGGTTTCAGATTAGTTCTTTTACTCTGAACTTTAAAATTTATGTGGCAAGAATTTTTTTCTTTAAAACTGTTTTCTTTTTATAGCCCTGATAGATATTATAAGGACATAGGAGGTTTTGTTAGCTTAAGATTTCGGGAAACTTTGTAAGAAAGAAAATATTTTAAGATATTAATCGCATGAATCATTATATGGCCTTTAATTTGGGGAAGCTGTTAACAGTTTTCATAAATATGAAATGTGATATGCTATAACATGCCTTTTTCCTTTCATCACTGCTTGTTTGATTGTTTTTTACAAATTAACATATATGTTACGTTAGCTATAAATAGAGCCTTTGAGTTGTATTATTTATGGCTAATCCTAATGCCATTCCTCTATTTGGAGCTGCTGCTGTTTTTTCCGTGGAATCCACCTTCGTTATCAGAAACCACAATTAGCTTAATCTTAAGCTGTGTATGCTTTAGTAATTTTTTATTAATAATGAAAAAATATATATTGCCTGATTGATATGAATAAAATCAAAATTACAAACAAGGTGTTTATCTTGATGCTGCAATAACTGTATTGTATTTTTGTATAAAAAATTCCATGATTTTAAATATTTTTATTGCTTGCTTTTTTAGGACATCAGAAGGAAACAAGATTAATTCAAAAGCAGGCTTAAAAGTTATAAAATAGAATATTATATATAATTGGGAAACAGATTGCTTAAGAAAATGTTGTCACTATAATGAATCATTTTGTAAACAGAAAATTATTTGAATTATTATCAGTTTTTTTATTTTATTTTACATAAACTTTCATGTGTGATATGATTTATTTGGTTCAAGTTCCAGTGTAAGTGCCAAAATCTTATAAAATATGTTTAAAAGCTCCATATTTTGCATTAAGAATGGTTTAAAAGATATTGGCATTTTTGTACTAGAAGCATGTCTTGCGCATTAATCTTTAGAAAAGAGAAAAAGTAACAAAATATCAGTTTCTCTGATTTTTCTTTAAAGCATTTAATTTGTATTTTCTAAGTTAGAATATATAATCAATAACATAATATATTCTGTTTTAGTAATATATAACTGAGGAAATGACTACATCAAATTATTAGTCATTATGAGTATAAAATTTTGAAAAACTGACATTCAAAGAAAAGGTGTTTTACTTCTGTTTTAAATCACTGTTTAAATTAACAGAGTATAATCTTTCAAGTACAGTCAAGCCTTGGTTATAGGACTTCTGTACTGAATACTATCATTAAATCAGAGAATAATCATAATCCAGTTTTAAACATGATATAAAGTGTTAAAGATACTACTGCAAAAAAAAAAAAAAAAATCAGCTTAATTTTCAGGACTGTAGTTGCAAAGGTTAAATAGAACTACATTCTGTACTGCTGGAGTACAAGTCCTGCAGCTGAAAAGGAGGCTCTGCTTAAGCTTTGAAACTGTCATCCTGCAAATTTACATGTTATACTGATTTTTGTTGTAGTACCTTTAACATTTGTTCTGTTTGTTATAAATGATGTAAAGTGCTGAAACATTTTCAGTAATCTCTTGCAATTTTTAAAAGCCTATGTGGAGAAAATATTTTAAAAAAAGATCATTTTTAATCAGTTTTTATTGTTTTAGGAAAAACCAAATGAAAGCCATCATTAAATTAGGGTTGAACTGTACTTTATTTTTAGTTGTAAGAATGTTTTGTGCCCTCTTTTGAACCTCAAAGCATTCCTGTTTTGTTTCATTAATGAGCAATTATGTAATAGATTTGTTTGGAAATTAAATTTATATTGTTTTACACTGCAAAGAAAGAAATCTAGTGTTGGACTTGAAAAAGAAATTTATGCCTGTGTATATGTACATAATGTGAACTATAAATATTGTTGCTTTGTTTATAGTACTATTAATTAGTACAACTTATATATGCTTCTGTTATTGTGAAATGAATGTTTATTAAAGAAGTATAAACTGATTAAAGTTTTTTTATTATTATTTAAGATAACCATTACATTTGAATAGGAATGTGGATTCGTAATATTTTGTTTATTAAATAGTCGTTGTACATCAATTATATTGGGTTGGCAACAAAGTAATTGCAGATTTCACTCATAGATGGCTTCAGTTGAATTTTTAGGTTTGCAGACGTAGTACAAATGTAAAACACATTTTGTTATTTGATAGTTGGCAATTTAGCTGTGAATCAGTAAAAAAAGTTTTTTTGATCGGTTGCGTAGTTTTCGTTTGGCATTCGTTGAAAAATGGAAAATCAAAAGGAACATTTTTGTCATATTTTGCTATTTTATTTCCGCAAAGGGAAAAACTCATCGCAAGCTCATAAAAAGTTATGTGCTGGTTATGGTGACGAAGCCTTAAAAGAACGGCAGTGTCAAAATTGGTTTGCCAAATTCCGTTCTGCTGATTTTTCGCTCAAAGATGAAAAACGCTCTGGTCGTCCAGTTGAACTTGATGACGACCTAATCAAAGCAATAATCGATTCGGATCGTCACAGTACAACACGTGAGATTGCAGAGAAGCTTCGTGTATCACATACACGCATTGAAAATCACTTCAAACAACTTGTCTATGTTCAAAAACTCGATGCATGGGTTCCTCACGAACTGAAAGAAACGCATTTAATGCAATTTCTTAACAGCTGCGATTTGCTAAAGAAACGTAATGAAAATGATCCATTTTTAAAACGACTGATAACTGGCGATGAAAAATGGGTTGTTTACAAAAATATCGAGCGGAAAAGATCATGGAGCGGGTCAGCTGAACCTACTCAAACAACATCAAAAGCTGATATTCATCAAAAGAAGGTTTTGTTATCAGTTTGGTGGGATTACAAAGGAATTGTCTACTTTGAACTCTTACCACCCAACCGAACGATCAAATCTAATGTCTACATTGAACAACTAATGAAATTAAACAATGCAGTTGAAGAAAAGCGGCCCGAATTGACAAATCGAAAAGGTGTTGTATTCCATCATGACAATGCAAGATCACACACATCTTTGGTCACTCGGCAAAAATTATTGGAGCTTGGTTGGGATGTTTTGTCACATCCACCATATAGTCCTGACCTTGCACCATCTAATTACTTTTTGTTTCGATCTTTATAAAACTCCTTGAATGGTAAAAATTGCAATAATGATGATGATGTCAAATCGTACCTGATTCAGTTTTTTGCTAATAAAAACCAGAAGTTTCATGAACGTGGGATTATGATGCTGCCTGAAAGATGGCAAAAGGTCATTGATCAAAATGGGCAATACATTACAGAATAAAGTTATTTAGTTCCATGAAAAAAATTGTCTTTGATTTTCTAAAAAAAATCCACAATTACTTAGTTGCCAACCCAATACATTTACAGAAAGACCATAAATTAGAATTTTCTATAAAAACTATGTCGAAAGGTAGTAAAATATGAATCTTCAAATAATCTGGATATACAAATTAGAATTCTGTCAAAATTCTGATGATTACTCGGATGGTTTTCATAAGGGGAGGGATGCCTTTGTAGAGGGCTTTCCATGGGAAACTGGCTTTTTTTCATGTTAAGCATGAGTAAACCAACCCTTTTGCCTGAGGCTGAACCCAGGTCAATCTTCCAGCATTCATGAAATACTGGAGGGCACCTGAATATGTATAAATGAAGTTGTAATGAAATCAGTTGTATTCAAAGTTACACCAACACAATAAGTAAATGGTCATTTTCATATCCTTTTAATATATTGCATATGAATGAGACACATAATGAACCAGTATTTGTTTTGTTTTTGTTATAAAATTGGTGGTAGTTTCTTCAAGATGACATGCCTTTGTTTGAGATGTTCCTTTGGGACAGAGGAGAATTAAAAAGTGCTCTCATAGGTTACGCATTTTGCATCTTTATGCCTAACGTTAGAAAAAAAACATTTCAGTCATAACGTTGTAATTTTTATACCATTTTAAATTATTACTTAAGCTATCATATATGTTAAAATTAGAATTTAATCTTTTTTCTCTACATGAAAATATATTAAACAAACTGCATGCTTTAAAAATAATTTTCGAATGAGCTATTCAAATTATTATTATTATTAAGTTTTATTGATAAAACACACTAATGAACTTTAAAATTAATTTTAAAAGTACAAGAAGAAGTAACAAAATCATTTGCGGAAAGTGGAAGGCCATCTCTGATAAATGCCCATATCAGAATCGCTAGAAATATCGCTTCAGAAAATGAATCATCGCTCTTCCCTGTCATTAATTAGCTCATTTACTATGTGAGTATGTACATCCTCTAAATAACTCTTTCTTGCCATAATAAACTGAAGTCAAGACTTTCCAAAATAGGGAAGTATGGAAAATAAAAGCAATGCAAAGCGTAATAGAACTTTGCGTAGTAGCAAAATGGAAGAATGTGAAATATATCCAAAAGCAATGTAATTGAAAAAAGGTTCAGCGGGATAAAGTTATAATTTTTAAAACGTTCCAAGACACGCATAAAGTAATGGCCGGGTGAACGAGAAAACGCTGTGACACACCAGCGTGCCAGCCCGGAAATGAGTCCGCTTCTTGCTGGTACGTATGCATGACAATCGGCACGAAAGTGTTAACAAAGCAGAATTTGTTTTTAGCAGTTGCTTGTTGTAACCTATTTTCTAACTCTAAATGGAAGAATTCAACAGATGAGAAAATTTGAAATAATCGTAAAGAACATTAATCTCAACTGTAGTATGTAGTTTATGCGAAATTTCAAAAAAGACACATTTCTACCCTACAAGTTTGCAATATATTGCTCATGACGTCATGGTTCAGATCTTGAAAATGATGTGTTTTGAGCAGTGTTTGCAAGTTTCTTCCATTGTATGGATTTAATAACTTTTGATAAAAGGTATCTCCTTTACTTCCTTGTACAAAGTAAAATAGTGTAATCACGAAAAATTTAAGTTATTGGATTATTATAGATATATCCATTTTGATTATTTTTTCGGGGGGAGAGTATAATGGGTACTGTTATGTTATCGAGACCGTATTTCAGATGTCGCCAAAAGCTGAGCATTTGGCGAAAAATTTGAAGCATAAAAATAATCCCAAAAACATTTACGTTGCGATTAAGTTAAAGAAAAGTCCAATGGAAAAAATAACGTTATACATATTCGTAAAATAAGAAATTTTTTATGTAAATTAAACTTTGTTAATAAATGAGGGGGGAAATTCTGTTAGCTAATTAAGGAGGCATGAAACTACGGGTATATAAAATGACTGAAAACCCTTGCGTTTTAGGAAGTTTTCATTGCCACATAAACTGAATTAAATAATCTAACAGGTTACAGTTATTACCATGTTGACATTTATTTTGCATATCTCCATAATCTTTCAATAGTTTGAGTATGGCAATCAGTATCGGGATCGATGATGTTATATTTTATAATTAACGCAGATATATTCAAATCCAACCTCTGTTAATTTTTTAGTGTTACAACACTCTTCCCAACACTTTCAGTAAATTATAGCGCCATCAATAACATTTTCTTTAGTAACTAGTTTTGGCAGAGCGATTAGGTATAGCAACTGAAAAGCATTCTTTTGTTTCTGAGCAAACAATCCCGTCGTACACCAAATGAGCGGAACGATACGACTAGCGTTCTCTTTTGACGCGAAAACTGACATTTTTCATCTTAATATTATCAATGCTGCCTATTTTAACAGACGGTTTAGAATATTATTAATGTAAAGCCATAGACTTCCCTTCGGTAACTGTTCCAATCAGCATCAGTGCAATTATTCATATCAAGTTGATACCAAATTCAAGGGAACTTAATTAATTCCATCATTTTTTATTCATGACGTTTTGCATAAAAAATTTAATGAATTGCCTTAAACCGATTCTCGATTTTAAGTCCAAAGAGGCTCTGTCTCTGAAGAACTATTGTTTTTGTTTTGGCATTTTGCGTTGATTCACTTTTCAAACTGTTGCCACCAAACATTATCGCCCTGTATTATATCTAAAGAAATTGAATAATGAAGAATCTGCATAAATGTATGTATATTTCCCACATTGTGATAAAACAACGGTACCTAGAGCAGCATATTTTGAATATTGAACGTTTCCACCTAAATATGGGCATCTAGAAGCCCAAATTTGGAATTTGTTTTATTATCGGTTTCATATTTTGTAAAACTTTAATGAAATTTTTATCAACAAACTCGAGGATTTCAAAGAGAGCAATGACAACGTTGTACAGAAAAAACATTTTTATCTCCAGCGCGTGAGACTGGGTATCGGAAATTCTAAAGCATATGCTCATTTTAAAATTATTTTGCGATATTGCTGTTTAAATCAGTCTTATAATTCTTTTCGAGGAAAAAGAGTTCTTTATTCTGTCCTTACGTGCAGATGTCACGCAAAAGCATCGTTAAATTGCATTGGATAATAGCCAAAATGGATGTTTTCGTTGAAATATGATACCTGAAATTTTTCATGATTACAGTACTTCCTTTTTATTTCGTACAAGGAAGTAGAAAATCTAGTGATCCACTGTTAGTTGAATAATTACAAACAGCGCAATGTGGACGATTAATGATTCTATAACCGCTAGTTTATTCCTCTGTAATTAATCAAAATTTCCTTGTTTTTACATCCTAGTGTCTTTCATTTCCCATACTAAATCAAACACAAATTTAAGCTTTAGAAAAAAGACTCATATTTCTATCAGTTCCCATCTCGCAGTCGAAACCGATGAATGAGAGCTTCCAATTTATAATAAATTACGTAACAAAGTGTTTTATTCAGTATTCGGAAAACAAATCCTCGGAAAATCTGTGTTAATGTATTTTTGGATAGCTTCCTGAGAAATTACTTAAAATTATGTCATAAACATTATAGGAAGTTAATAAATTTTATAATGCATTATAATTACTAATTTAACTTTCATATAAGAAACATCCTTTTATATATCCGTTCAATTACGCAAGAAATACTGAATGTATATTATCTCTTTACAAGACAGATATGGAATTCTTTGATAATAATAAATGTAGAATCCATTAGGTGCTTAAAGCCATGAAAAAGGTAAACTTAACAACGCCCTCGGCAGGATCACAATCATGATTTGGTTCGGTTATTTAAATATGGGAAAGCTGCGTGGGCTATCTGCCTAAGAGGACGGATGTCTTCGTGGAGGACGTTCTGAGGAAAACTAGCATATTCACGTTACACAAGGGAAAAACCATCAAAAACAACCATGTAACCGGCCCGTTCGTCTGGAATCGAACCCAAACCAGGTCGAACTGCCAGTATTCAGAAGTCTTAGCCACTCGGCCATTGATGAAGCCTGGATCACAATCATGAATATTCAAACTTAATCAGCTAGACGTGATGTCTACTTACCCCACCACGCACAGAGAAAGGCGACAATTCCTTACATTCTTCTTTCTTAAAGACCGAGATTTGAACCACAGATCTTCCAATTACTACTTGCATACTATGTACTACTTACTTACTACTTGCACCACCACAGGACGCAAGGCAAAAATGGGTAAGTCTTTATAAATCTACAAGCACGTCAGCATTATATGAATTGTTGGGCATTTTACCTTCGAAAATTAAATGGAATGTATTTACTTTGATGTTCTTTCTGTTGCCTTGGTGGCGCAAAGTTGGCTCCTTTAAGGATAAGGGCGACATTTCATTATG
The DNA here is from genome assembly GCA_000611955.2 of Stegodyphus mimosarum. Taxonomy (NCBI): domain Eukaryota; kingdom Metazoa; phylum Arthropoda; class Arachnida; order Araneae; family Eresidae; genus Stegodyphus; species Stegodyphus mimosarum. The sequence continues at coordinate 317,010 of KK116106.1, forward strand.
CCAACGGAAAAAATATTATGTGACGAACAGGAATGTACACTCATTGCCATGAAAATTTGGCACCAAGAAATAATTGTGAGATCGTAACGAAATTTGGCATGAAGGTACATGTCGGGTAGATATGCAGCGTGATTGCGTAATGCCACTAAAGGGCGTTGAACTTCGTTCTTCTTGCAGTATAAAACAGGTAATCAGAGCTTGTTTCAGTGTACTTAATCTTTTGCTAAAGAAACCCTGAGGTAGACATGACGTTATGCCGCCATCGAAGCCAATATCAGCAGCTATCAGAGTTCGAGAGGGGAAGAATCATCGGGATGATGGAAGCTGGGTGGTCAGTTCAGCGAGTAGCTCGTCAGGTAGGCCATTCTGAATGTACTGTGAGGAGGTGTTGGAACCAGTGGACAGAAGAGACGTCATTTACACGGCGACCAAGCTCAGAACGTCTTTGACAAACCAGTCGTCGAGGAGACCATCACATCACACGACACGCATGCGTAGAGCCAACTGCCTCATTGGGCGCTATCCAGACACAGGCAGCAGCTTCATTATGGGTCCCTGTGTCTTCCCGAACCATCGCAGGCGCCTAGTTGAAGGACATCTGGTATCGCGTCGCCCATTACGTTTGCTGCCAATGACACCCACCCACCGACGCCTCCGTTTGGAGTGGTGTCGCGCACCACAGGATTGGACTTTAACGGAATGGAACCATGTCGTCTTCAGCGACAAATCTAGATTGAATTCCTTCAGCCACATGCTTTGCCACTCATGGCAGGGCTCCCAGGAGCCTGTTTTGAACAAGACAATGTTCGGCCACACACAGCATGGATCTCACAAGACTGCCTCCGCCATATTAACGCCCTTACCTCGCCTGCTGGATCCCCATAATTGTCACCAATCAAGCATATCTGGGATCATTTGGGACGGCAAATTGGACAGCCTACGAGATTGGCCGAACTAGCGGCGCGTTTACAGCAAATGTGGAACGAGATGTCTCAGGACACCATACGGAACTTGTATACCTCATTGTCCGCTCGTATCTCTTCGCGCTAGAGGTGGTCCAACAGAGTACTAAAACTTCCAATTATATGTACTTTTTCTGCAATAAATGTTCCTTTTTTCTTTGATTTTCTAATCATTTTACTTATATCAAAGTAGTACTTACATACGTAAAATTTCATTTCATTCGGACAACTCTTTCAGGGTGCGCAAATTTTTATGGCAATGAGTATATATGCGAAAAAGCGGGATTAAGATGTCTTTGTATATGTTTGGTAATTGATTGCTAATCTGGTTCAGTTATATTGCTAAATTAGCATTAAAAGTCAAGTAATGAGTATTTATGACGAAAACGCAGGCGAGTTACTTTTGGACCGCTATCAGATATGTATTAATATATCACATTCCTGC
>KK116106.1:318440-359713 GCA_000611955.2 Stegodyphus mimosarum
TTTTTTTTCTTTCCTCCTCGCACGTACGTTAAGGGGTTCGTGGATTTGGAACGAATACGACGACACTTGATGAAGTATCGAAACACACTTTGCTGGCCAGTATTTTTCAAGACAGCTCCAAAAAGACTTTTACAGTCGTCGAAGAACTACTATTAAAACGCTGATACAATCAGCGACACAGGCTATCAGGCGATAACGGTGGAGACAGCTTCACGGCAAAGCATCAGAGTACAGCTGCCGACTCTGCTCGGTCGTTCTCGGAACTCTAGGACTTTTTCTCGAGACTCTCCATGCTACAACTCGCGATGTACTCGACGATACACTGGAGTACACCTCCCGACTCGATTCAGTCGTTCCCGAAGCTCAACACACTCTAAAGTAAATCTCGATGATGCACTAGTTCGCGATACACTAAGAGATTCTCTCGATGCGATCGACGACCAACTCGACACTAGACTACGAAGCACTCGCTCACTGACTGACTATCAACTCGGTATACTAGGTACTGATTCTCTGCGTACCAGCAGGATTTATATAGCTTTTAGCCTGTGTTCCGAGACATTCTGGGCTAAACCAGTAAGAATTCGTTCCAGAAGGTTCTACGTCTATAGCATGTCGCCAATTGAGAGATTTCTAGCCAAATGTGGCAACCCTGCTTTCCCCTTCTATTTTCTGGCAACCCTAAACCTGCTTTGCAGAGAAGCTATCTTACCGCGCTTGAACATTTCTTAACACTGCTCCAAGGACTGCCCGTCCTGGACAGTGCAATCCTTGGTCAGAAGCATAATTCAATACAGAGAAAAGGTAATAAAACAAACAAATAACATAGCTAAGGAAACAAATATTTACACTATGTACGAGCTATATGCACAAATTAAACAAAGAAGTTAGGTAAGAAAATTAATGCATAAGAATTATGGGTACCTCTAAGAATGAGAAGCGCTAGGTACATGGCCACATATGGGGCTAATCTGTCATAATGAACGACCTTAGGTTTGGAATTGGGGGCTTACAGATCCGTATCACGACGACGCTGTGTCTGTTGAGGACTGTATAGGGACCCTCCCAATGCGAGTGCAGTTTGGGAGAAACACCCTTGCGACGACTCGGATTCCACAGCCTGTCGTTTTCCTGGAATTGATGTTCGGTGGCTCTTGCGTCTTATCTCTTCTTCATCCTATCCGTCAAGATGTTGATCCGCTCAAAGGCAAACCTGTGTACTGTTTCCAACCGGGCCTGGAGGTCTTGCACGAACTCCTCAGGCGAGGAATGTACATCCGGAGGGCGACCGAAAAGCAGGTCACTAGGCACACGGAAATCACGACCGAAGAGCATTTGTGATGGAGAATTGCCGGTGCTTTCGTGGACGGCACTACGGTAAGCAAGCAGGAACAGGGGCACCTTGCGATCCCAGTCTTCTTGATTCTTGGCAACCATGAGAGAGGTGGTTCAGGGTTCTACGGTTAAACCTTTCCACCATGCCATCAGACTGCGGATGTAACGGGGTCTTTTGCGTTTTCTTGATTTCCTATAAGTCACAGAGTCCCTTGAATACAGCCGAAGTGAAGTTCCTGCCTTAGTCGGAATGAATCTGGAATGGGATCCCAAATCTGGACACCCAGCTCTATAACAGAGCTTCAGCTGTCTGACACCCTCTTGGTCTGGAACTGGATAGGCGTCGGACCACTTTGTAAAGTAGTCCATGGCAGCGAGGATGTAATTGTTGCCGTCCGTGATCTGTGGAAAAGGTCCAAGTATGTCGAGGGGAATTCGTTCGAAAGGCGCTTCTACGTTGTGTCGCTACAGCCTTCCTCGGCTACGTCCCTTCGGTCCTTTCTTGGCTGCGCAAGCATCACAAAATCTGCGCCACTTCTCAACATCGATTCTCACCGAACTCCAGAAGAAACGCTCTCGGACCTTGTTTAGTGTCTTCATATAGCTGAAATGCGCTCCTGTTGGGCTGTTATGTATTTCCTTCAGAACATCAAGTATTCGGTTTCGAGGAAGCAGCAGCTGCCATCTCTTATTAGTTCCCTCGTCGCTTTCCCATAGTCGATATAAGACTCCATTTCGGAAGTGGAGTAAGTCCCAGAGAGCCCAGTACTTTTTAGTTATAGGATTGAAGATAGAAATATCCTGCCACTTGGGTTTTGTACTGGATGACTCCTTCAGCTCTATTTTTGGCTTAATGTCAGGATCCTACAACTGAGCTTCTCTAACGTTTACATCACTCCATGGATCTGGATCGATTGATGCTGAAGGTGTTATTTGCCGGATGCTAAAATTCACCAACCCGTACTTAGCATCGGCTCTTGAGCAATGCCTGCAGTGTGCAGGACAAGTCTTCCGAGATAAAACATCCGCATTTCCGTGGGAGGAGCCTTTACGATGCTTTATCTCAAAGTCATATTCCTGGAGGCTTTGAATCCATCTGGCTAGTTGTCCTTCAGGATTTTTGAAATTCAGTAGCCAGGTTAGGGAAGGATGATCGGTCCGCAATAAGAATTTTCTGCCATAGAGATAATGATGGAAATGTTCTATGGCCTTCACGATAGCGAGCAATTATTTACGGGTGATGCAATAATTCCGTTCTGGTTTGCACAAGCACTTACTCCAATAGGCTATTACTCGCTCTTCACCATTAATTGTTTGAGAAAGGAGAGCTCTCATACTTTCGTTACTCACATCTGTGTCTAATAGAAATTGTTTGTCCGTCTGGGGATATGCAGTGCCACCTTCAACTGATTAAAGGACTTCTCGTTCCACACGAATTTTTGCTTACTCTCCGTTAATTTATGCAGAGGCTTTGCGATGTTGGAGAACCCCTTCACGAATCTCCTGTACAGAGTCCGAGGAAGCTCCGTAGTTGATGGATATCCACAGGGCGTTCCCTGTTGTTCCCTGTTCTTAACTGCCGTCACCTTTTCAGGATCTGTGTGGACACCTTCGGCAGAGATGACGTGCCCCAGATGGGTGACTTCACTGCGGAACAACTTGCATTTCGAAGGACTCAGCTTGAGGTTAGCATCTTTCAATTTCTGCAATGCCTTCCTGATATTTTCTAGATATTCCTTAAAACAACGGCCCATTATGATGATGTCATCTAGGTAGACCAGACAGGATTCTTAAGATAGGCCACGAAGCACTGTCTCCATCAGGCGTTCTAATGTCACAGAGGTGTTACAGAGTCCAAATGGCATAACTTAAACTGCCAGAACTTAAACGCAGTTTTCTCTCTATTTATCGTGTATCATCGAGATGAATTTCCGCTTGCCAGTATCCGCTCTTGAGATCCAGAGTAGAAAACCACTTGTGTCCTGATAAGGTGTCTAGAGTATCGTCAATCCTAGGAAGGGGGTAACTGTCTGTCTTTCTTAGTGACATTATTTAGTTTCCGGTAGTCGACACAAAATCTTGTCGAGCCGTCTTTCTTCCGGACGAGAACTATAGGAGATGCCCATGGACTTGTGGATGGTTCGATGATGTCATTTTCTTGCATCTCCTTCGGAAAATTTTTAACCTCTTCCTGTTTTGACAATGGTAAACTCCTGGGATGCTGCTTGATCGGAGAGTGATCTCCCGTATGAATACGATGCTACGTCAGTTTTGTGCGGCCAACATCTCTGGAGGTTCTAGAAAAGAGATCTTCAAATTCTTTTACTGTTTTCTCTACCGCACATCTCTCTCAGTTCGTGGGTTACGTTTGCACTCTGCAGAAGTTCTTCCATTAATTTCCTAGTTGCCTCAGTCGGAATTTCAAGTGGAGCTTTATAAACGCAAGTAACTCCATGCATGCTGCTAGCACTTCACCCTTTTGGATGGTTCTCGGTCTTTCAGGGGGGCTGCATCTCTGCCTGGCTACTTCTGCCCCATGAGATAGGCGCATTTTAGTTTCAATGGCTTTGTCTCGCGGGAGCTCTCTCTCAATCTTGATTCACGAGACAGTTCTTACGTAAATGTTCTTCCAATCCGCAGTTCCAGCACTTGATGGTTTTCTTTCCAGTACTTCTTTTATTCGGCCTTTTTAACGCCTTCCGAATCTCTCTTATTTCTTCTCTCAGTTTCGCGACATCAAATTTGGATCTTCTATACGAGCCACCCTAATGGCGATCTCTTCAAGTCGCTTGTTGAGCCGACTCGAACTTCATGGCGTAGACCAAGGCCGATTTTAGATCTTTCAGATCCGCCAATCTGAGAGCCTTCTGAATTTCCGCATCCTTCACTGCATCGACAAAATGAATCAAGGCCAGATTTTTGCGGACATCAGGGGGACAATCCGGGTATGCATGATGCGCCAACCTCTCGATGTCAGTTGACAGTTCTTGAAGGTTTTCCGCGGTTTTCTGCTGGCGAGTTTTCAATTGCAGACGGCTGCAATCCTTTGCGTTCATTTCCTCGAATCTCATTTCCAGCGCATTCGAGAGGGCGTTAAAGTTTGAAATCTGGTCTTCGGCGAGGACTCCTAGGATGTCTGCAGCATCTCCACGGAGTGATGGAGCCACTCTGCGAAGCCGTCATATGGGAGTCCCACTCGTTAGATTCCGCTACAATCGAAAACTGGGTCTTATATACACTCTATGATGATTTTTCATCGTATGTACTTGGTTTGATTGCCGTATGGGAAGAAACCGGGGGAACCTTGAAATCTACAGTTTCGTTCTTGGACTTATTCCGGTTTTCTTTCGAAACATCTACTTCGATCCTGAATTTTCTCAATTTTTCTTCAAATCTTTCTTTCACAGTTGCTATGTTTGCTCCGGTATCCTCTCTCAGCTCTAGGATCTCAGCCTTCAACTCCTGTCTTATTTTCATCTATTCTCTCCCACCTTTTATCTCGACTTTCCTTTCTTCTCGTTTGGTTTTCATCTCTTCTTGGAATGCAGCAAAGCCAGTCACAAGCTGTCTTAATTGTTCTTCAATGCCTCTTGGCACTGGCATTCACTGGCAAATCCCACTTCTAACGCCAGTTGTTACGTTTTTTTCCTTTCCTCCACGCACGTAAGTTAAGGGGTTCCTGGATTTGGAATCAATAACGTCGACACTTGATGAAGTATAGAAACACAATTTATTGGCCAGTATTTTTCAAGACAGCTCTAAAAACACTTTTACAATCGTCGAAGAACTATTATAAACACTCTGAGACAATCAGCGACACAGCCTCCAGGCTAACAGGCGATAACGGTGGAGACATCTTCACGGCAAAGCACCAGAGTACAGCTGCCGACCTAGCAGAGTCCGACTCTGCTAGGTCGTTCTCGGAACTTTCGGACTTTTTCTCGAGACTCTCCATGCTACAACTCGAGATGTACTCGACGATACACTGGAGTGTACCTCCGGACTCGGTTCAGTCGTTACCGAAGCTCAACACACTCTAAGGTGAATCTCGACGAGCACACAGCTCGCGATACACTAAGAGATTCTCTCGATACGCTGGACGACCAGCTCGACACTAGACTACGAGTCACTCGCTCACTGACTGACTATCAACTCAGTAGGCTAGGCAATGACACTCCGCGTACCAGCAGGGTTTATATAGCTTTTGGCTTGTGTTCGAGAACATTCTGGGCTAAACCAGTAAGAATTTGTTCCAGCAGGTTCTCCATGCGTCTACAGCATATCGCCAATTTTGTCGCCGAATGAGCGATTTCTACCCAAATGTGGCAACCCTAAACCTGCTTTGCGGGGAACCTATCCGCGACTGGGCATTTCGTAACAATATGTATCAGATAACTAGCTGCTTTTGACACTTATTTCTGAATATGTATTATTTTATAACTTCTTCTGCTTTGAAAAACCCAACTGTTGAAACATTACGTGTATGCTTGTGAAAATATTATTTCAGATATTGTCATATAACTTGTAGAGACATTAGGTTATTTGGGAAGCAGGAGGGATGAAAAAAAAGCAACGCCTTCGCCGGGAATCGAACCCCAGACCTCTCGGTTACGCATCGAGCGTGCTGACTACTACACCAGAAAGGCATGCGAAGAAGGCGGGAGAAATACCTTATATACTCCCCTTTTAAAGGTGACATGGGTTTGGGAACCCAATCGCTAAATCCTGGTGATGGAGAATAATCACATACCACCTTTTTAGTTCAGGCGCCAGTGTAGAGTTATTAGAATATTTTGTAGTCGTAAATGCAAAAAATGAGCAATGCCCTTGCCGGGAATCGAACCACGGACCTCTGGATTACGCGTCGAGCGTGCTCACCAATACACCACCAAGGCATGCGGAGAAGGAGGGAGAAATACCTTATAAACTAACTATGCTACATTCTCATATTATTGAGTTCTGATATAAATACGATAGAAATGTGCTTCTACTATTTACTTAAAAATGAAGTATGTGATAGCCTTTCACATAGTAGTCATTCTAGAATTAGTTCTGTAATGTTATATAATGTTCATTAAATTGTCTTATGCATTATTTTGACTAACTGTTCATTTTCATAAAGAATATATAATCAACGTAAAAAATGTGAGTTCAATATATTTTAAAGATAGAGATAATAAACAAAAAATTAAAGGTAGACTACACATGCAACCAGATAAAAGTGACCATATTCTAAATAAAGTTAATAAACTCAAAATGATGTGAATGCATAACCATTGCCACAAAATTCGCTCAGGTATTGCTGTTGGTAAAGCATAGCATATATATCTGAATGCATTTTTTATATCTGAAATAAAATCTACTCTTAGTTGCTGATGAAAAAGTAAGAAGTTTTTTTTATGGATAGAAATTAATATAGCTGAGTATTGAAAGTGTGATACTTTACCAACTCTGAAATAGCAATTTATATATTTTATAAAAGTTAAAAAAAAGTGTTATTTTTAAAAAACTTCAAAAATCTGAATAATTTTCAGAACATATTCTTATAACAAATTAAGAACACACTGTTCCTTAGAAGTTATTTTTTATAATTATATGCCATATGCCTTATGTACAGATCAAGCATGGCCGAACTGAGACTCGAAATTCATAATTCATTCACGTTGTAATGGAGTAGTTTTGCTTTTGAAACATAATTGTAATTTGAAACAGAATTTGTGTGATAAGATGTCTTTTAATAATCACTACTTTAATTTTTCGAAATCACATTGTGTGCATAATAATTTCAAACTATGCCTTATTTGCTAATCTATGATAAATAAAAACAAAAGACAAATAGTTCCATATCTGTAACTACCATGTTTATATTACTCTTGAAATGTGTAGTGGCTATCAAGGTAGCAGAAAAGGTAAATGTATTGTACCCTGGTAACACCTGCACTCATAATGTACCTCAAATCTTATCGAATACCCTATAAATATGTGCAGTTGTGATTTGCATTAAGAAAACGAAACATGTCTGATGATCCAAATTTCCAGGGAATTAGTGACGTGATGCAGTAGTGAGGTTTGATCTCTATATTGGCCCTGAAATTAACTGTGTGGGCTGCATGCCCACATAATAGAAAAAAACTATCTCTACTTTTCTTTAACCCCAATATTTTGACAGCTTACAGTCTCATTCCCCCCTCTTTTTCCCCCTTTTCCACGTATTTTACCATTACCATGAGGAGATTGTAAAGATTAAGAATCAAGAAAAATCCATAGTTCTATATTTTCAAATTACTGTTTTATTTTTACATTATTGTAAACAGCAGTATGTCACTTCTTTTATTTTCATTTTCCTGCTATTAAAATCTGTTTTTTAACTATAGCCGAGAAAAAATTGAAAACCCGAAGGAAAAGCTTCATTTATTACCTATAAAAAGTAAAGCATAGAAAAGTTTACAATTTATACATCCAAGGAATATGCTTCCTCGGATACTAAACAAAAGCAGTAACAGTTATTTCGGTAGTGTTCTCTTAGGTGGACTAGATTAAAAAATGTATGAAAGTATGTTTGTATGTATGTGCTTATATGTGTATTTGTATAAAAACATGCATACGTTTGTACTTACATGCATACATGAACACATACATAAATATATACATACGTACGTACATTTCTGAACCCGATCCTGATAACAGAACAGTACCGCTACTTCTTTGTTGTAAGTAAGCATAGTTATTGAAATGAGAAACCATTGGCAATTTACTTAAAATATTTCTTTTTTATTGTAAGGCTTTGCTAATTTTGAAACATGATAAGCACTTTCTGAATTCTAACATGCAGTTCTTACTGACATGATGTCTGATGACTTTGAAACAGACTTTAGCTCTAAGGTACCATTTCTACGAACTAATACGGGAATCTAACTGCCTAAGCAAATATTCTTAAATCTTTGTGAAACTGAACCAGCCATTGTGTAAAAGACTATTAAACACTAATAGGTGGTTTCTGGGGTTGATTGCATCGTATGATTTTTACTGTTTTCGACTCTGCTTAATTTTTAATATCTACTCAACATTTTGTGAACTTATAATATCCGTGCAATAAAGCATTTGTGAATTTATTTTTCTTGTTGGTCAAACTAAAGTTGTAACCTGGAAAATGATAATACAGTGCACAGGTTTTGAGAACATAAATGTTACGGTAGCGTGACTAATCTCAGAATACAAAGGAAGTACAGTACTTTATGGACTTTCGTTTTCCTTCCTTTTCACAAAAAACACAAAAATACTTCCTACATACGCATTTCACATGAAGATTTATGATGAGGTAATGTGTTTTTGAATGAAGATTAAAAGGATATTATTTTGATTCATCAGTTATAAAAGTACCTCAAAGGCATGGCTTTAGTTATAATAAATACTATAACATAGATGTATTAAAAATAATAAAACAACCTATTCTGCGTCACGCATCTCTTTCACTAACGTTAAAAAATTCTTCCCCCGCTTTCCAACTCTGAAAAACGCATATACGTTTATTTAGATTTAGACTATGTTTCAACTTGTTTAATAAATTAAACAACTAAAGTGTAGAAAACGTTGATAAGTGCCCAAACTTGAACAAAAGTAGATTTTTATATTCATAAACTAAAAGTAAATACTTAAGATATAAATAAAAGGCTGACCATGTTCTCCCCCCTGAAGCTGTGAAATTTCTCCTGGGTTGAAAATCCCTGTTGTGAAGCATATATAAAGATAGGAGAGGAAAGAAAATAGAAAAAAGTAACATATTTTTCAAATCAGGTTGAATGCTTACCTCGCAAAAGCATTCAAGGGATGCCTGTTAAGAAGTAAATACCTGGCTAAAGGGTTTTATATGGATTATTAATATGTATTTATATTAAACATGTAGAAAGCCACAATACCCATTTTTTTCTAGTGTGAAGTGAATTCAGATTGTAACTACTACTTCTCAGAGGCTTTATTAAGTGAAGTGTATTTTGAAAAATATTTAATATTTTTATATCTCCATTAGGAGATTAATTTCATAATATATTTAGAAAGATTCAATGAGAAATTAGCAAGATAAAATAATATTACTGAATATTCAATAATGATTATTAACTTTGTAATAATACTCGTAGCCCATGAAACAAACAAAATCTTCAACTTGCGATATTGAAAAATGGCAGTTCATAATTATACCGAAAAGCACGTTAAGTCGGTTAGTTTTTTTCCCGTTGTTCTTCAATGAATAATGTTTTGGTGATTCTGCAGTCAAAGTTTTCAGATACTTCCATTTACAAAACTCCTCCTGCTATAAGATCCCGACAGAATAGGTTTATCCTATCAGATGATTCAAACCCAAGAAGGAAAACTTGTCAGTTTAGACATTTTTATTCAAAATCACTCTTAGAAACGGAACCAAGAAATTCCAGAAACGGACCCTATGCAATATTGTTGTCATTCACAGCTATTGAAAGAATAAAACACGTTTCTTTTTCTTGATTAATATGATGTGAATCTGACATATTGGCGGCAGCTGAAAGGGATAATGAATCATCATATTGGATGAGTCATCGGGATCATATTGGGTCGGGAATCATCATATTTTTTTCGGTCCTCTGTCGTTCAGATACAGGGATGTTTGTGTCTGTAGGGGTAAAAGGCTGCGAGATTCTAAAGCAAATGGTAGGAAAATATATGATCTGATGTGAAATTACTTTTCATAAAATTTTAAATTATTCTGGGTCGGGATACAAAAATTTCGTGGAATTATAACACGATTCAATCGAAATTCCGGTTTCGGAGTTCCGGAAATGGTGGGAGCTCGGTAGAATTTAATTATTATATATGTGTGTAAATTTGTGTATGTATTTTTGCCTTATAATTGAGAGAACTCTGTATTTAGTGAAGAGTAACTTTCAGTAGTATTTTCTTTGCCGGAGGTGCTGTTTACTGTTTCATATCAAATGGAAAGTTTATAAGGTATTTCTCCCGTCTTCTTTGCTTGCCTTTGTGATGTAATGGTCAACACACTCTTGTTTAGCAGTAGCAGTAGCAGGTGCAGTTTCCTCACATGCATTGTATCAGTTTACTGCAGACAGCTTGTTCTAAGACGTATAATTGTGGTTTCTTATCTTTAGGTTGCGCGTGACATTTCGTTGTTGATTCTCTGATTTCATTTTAAAAGCTTTAGAATAGGTTTATAAAGAACGGAGGGAAAGGCTAATGGAATCTTTTTTAGAAAGTAAAAAGGAATTTTCACACTTATTTCTGCGTTAATGGACGGGGAGGGGAGGAAACTGCTGTGAAACTGGAAAAGTATTTCGGGCGTTTCGGCATTTTAAGGATACAAGTTAGCGAAGGGTTTGGATTTCAAAGAGTTAACACAACGAATGTAACGACGTTTGCTCGCATTACCGGCTACACACGCCAAGTGCTGGGCGCGTATGACTTTCACGAATGCAAGCTGCTAATGTTTGTCCTCCTCTGTCCCTGCACAAACAGATATATCCATTCTATAAGCAGAGAAGGTTTCGTCTGAATCACGACATGACGCCACTCCTGTGCCCAGTGTCGTCGCTAATTTCAAGGAAGTCATTGGACAACGTCTACTGTAGGTACGCCTATCTCTGCTGTAGCTTCACGGGAAACAGCAAGAGTGGTCACCGTGCTGATAGTGCGTCGGCTGCAGATGTCGTCACACTGCCAGCAACGGTCTCTTTGAATTTAAAGCATCAGGGCCGCTGAGATCCTGCATGACGTTCAGTATGGCTCTCTTGGGCCCATTCATTTTATATTCGCCTGACAGTCATGGGATGCCGACCGACACGGGCAGCAATGTCGCGGAGCAATGAACCGTATTCCCAAGAGTCCACGATCCTGCCATGGTCGAATTCCGACATATCCTAGTAAGAGTTTCTCCTTTTTATATGGGGCATAACACAATCTTTATTCAAGTTACTGACGCTTAAATGCGATTTCTCAATGAAAACCTCGCTGTTCAATTTTCCCATTTATACACAATGTAGGTGATATTACTCATACATGCTTTGCTCCCACGCTTCAGGATGTATTTGTTGCCATCAGCAGTTCTTGGCAGAGGTCCCAAGATGTGAAAGGCCATACGCTCAAAAGGTGCTCCTACATTGTAACGTTTCAGCTTCCCTCAGATGCGTTTCTTCGCTCCTTTCCGTCCTGCACAGGCATCACAAGATTGGCACCAATTTTGCATGTCATCCTTTGCATTATTCCAATAGAAGCGCTCACTAACTCTCTGCAAGGTCTTTATTATTCCGAAGTGACCTCCTGTAGGGCTGCTATGCAGTTCTTTAAGGACATACGGAATCCAGGATCTTAGGAGTATCGGAAAGTTGTCATCGGAAAGTCTTCCCATCATCCGATTCGAATTTCCGGTACAAGACGCCGTTTCGAATATGGAGTGAGTCCCGGAGAGCCCAATATTGTTTTGTCGTGGGAATATAGCTCGAAATGTCCTGTCAGGTAGGTTTTCTGTTTGAGGTCTCCATTAAATCAACTGTTAATTTCTTGGGATAGCTTTAATGTCGCCATCTTCCAACTGGATATTCCTTACTTCTTTGTGACCCCATGGGTCTTGGTCAGCCTATGTTGATGTAATTTGCCGTGCGACAGGGTTAGTAGCTGGATTAAGCAGTAGGAATTTTCTTCGGTAGAGATAATGATGGAAATGTCCTACAACTTTAACTACGGCGAGCAATTCTTTCCTGGTGGCACAGTAATTCCTCTCCAGTTTTGATACACTCCTCCAGTAGGCTATAAACGTACTTGGCCGTTAATTTCTTGGTATAAAACAGCACCGACACTCTATTGCTCGCATCCGTGTCGAGAAAAAATGATTTGTCGAGCTGCGGGTACGTCAGGATTGGAGCCGATGTTAACGCTTCCTTCAAGTCGTTAAATGAATTCTTACACTCCTTTGTCCACAAAACCTTTTTGCTTTCTGTCAGTTTGTGAAGTGGTCTTGCGACGGAAGAAACGTCCTTCACAAATCTCCTGTAGTAGGTGCAAAGCCCCAGGAAACTTCTTAGCTGCTGAACATTTTCGGGGCGTCTCCATTCTTTAGCTGCTGACACTTTTTCTGGTCCTGTCGACACACCTTCGGCAGAGATGACATGTCCGAGGTAAGTCACTTCTTGTCTGAATAATTTACATTTAGCGGGACTTAGATTTGCTTCTTTCAGTTTCTGAAGCACCTTTCTAAGACTTTCTAGATATTCTTCAAAACTCTTTCAAGTGATGATGATGATATCATCCAGGTATATCAAACAGGATAAATATGGATTCGTAAGAAAGACCTTTCAAAACAGTTTCCATGAGGCGTTCGAATGTTGTCGGCGCATTACATAGTCCAAACAGCATCCCCTTGAATTGCCAAAGCCCTTGTCCAGTAGTAAATGCCGTCTTTTCTTGGTCGTCAGGATGTATTTCTACCTGCCAATATCACTCTTTAAATTAAGTGTCGAGAACCACTTGCTTCCAGAAAGAATGTCCAGAATGTCATCAATTCTAAGGTAGCTATCTTACTTCGTAACCTCGTTCAACCGGCGATAGTCAACGCAAAATCTCGTTAAACCGTCTTTCTTCTTCACAAGACGATGGGAGATCCTCAGGGATTTGCTGAAGGCTCGATGATATTGCTCTCTTGCATGTCCTTTAAAAGTGTTCGTACCTGTTCATGTTTAGCAATCGGCAGACGTCTTGGATGTTGCTTGATTCGTGGATGATCATCGGTATCGATTCTGTGTTGAGTCAAACTGGTTATAGCCGTTTCAGAAGACGAGCGGAAGAAAACCTCTTGAAAATCTTCAAAGATACGTTCGGTAGCATTCCTCTTTTCATCATTTAACTGCGCATTTTGCAATAACTCCGATGTAATGCCCTCTGAAGACACGGTTTCTGGGATGCTACTCTTTCTTTTAACGCTGGTTACTGGAGTACATGCTGTAATTACTTCACCTTTCTTAATAAATCTCGCCTTGTCCGTTACATTGGTAACTCTCATTGGGATAACGGTTCTCGGTAGGTCGTCAAGTGCTGAGGCTATTAGTACCCCTTTCGGGCTGTTACAGTTATTGGGATATTCTATGATGCCGTAGCGGAAATTTCTATTTTCGGTTATAGATCCGGGAAGTAAAAATTCTATTCTTGTACGGCTTGTGATATCGCCTTGAGTTATGATTTTGTGAACAGATTTAATTCCTTTATCATTAATCCCGAATAAGGCTATGTCATCAGAGACAGAACGCATTTCGTTATTTTTAAGCCCAAGGAAAAATTGTGTTTTCTTAGAAAGTTTAATCCGAGTATGCAAAGGTGTGTAATATCAGCCACATATGTTGTGTGATGGTAAGGGACACTTCCAAACGTGATATTAATGTTTAATTTTCCGTTGATATCGATCTTCTTGCCGAACACAGTCTAGAGGTTAACGCAGGGCGGCATCCAAATAAGTTTGCTTCCCACTTGTTGATCCAAATCTTTTCGGATGATGGTAACTTTCGCTACTGTATCTATCGTCATATTGCAGTGAAGTTCATTAATATGTCCTATGATGAAAAGTCTATTACTGCCGCCACTCACCTTCAGAAATCTGAAGCGCTTTAAACTGGAGCTTTTCATTATCTGGCAACCTCGCCACTGATTTGCCTGCTTCTTGCTAGGAGCGGTCTTCTGCAGTTTCTTCGAATCTGCCCTTTCGCACCGCAGTTCCAGCAATTTAGGGTCAGTTTCTTGTCACTAATATTTCGTATCAAGGCATTGAGTTGTCTGGTTATATCGTCTAGTCGAACAGTGACTTGATTCCGTAGCTACTGCACTTCAGCAGCTCTGACTGAGTGGCGGTCTCTACGAGTTCTTTGCTGGGCTGCCTCGAATTTCATAGCGTACACTAGAGCGCTTTCTAAATTTTTAACATCCGCCATTCGTAGAGCTTTCTGTATTTCAGGATCGCGGATGCCGTCGATAATGTATTGCAGGGACAGGATTTCTCTTGTTTATGTCGGGCACTCCGAAAGGACGAGGTCAGACAGCCTCTCAATATCCGTGGCGAGCTCATGGACTGTTTCCGCAGGCTTATGTTGATGGGATTTTAATTGAAGCCTGCTGTAGTCTTTTAAACACTTCTCCCCAAAGCGCAGCTCCAACGGGCCGGACAGAGCTTCAAAATCTAGCCTTTCATTTTCGGTAAGAGTCTGAAGGATATCCACTGCGTCTGCTCTCAGAGAAGCGGCGAGATGACAGGCCTTAGCTTAGGGATCCCATCCATTTGCTTCCGCCACTATAGAAAACTGTGTGTTATATACTTGCCAAGAGGTCTTCCCATCATATGTGGATAACTTCAGAAAGGAACGAGAAGGCATGGATAAAAATTTAAATCCATCAGAATTTCTTTCTGCTGTCGCTATGCATTTCTTTAAGGTGTCAACTTGTTTGGCGACGGCAGCGGAAACCGCCTCTTCAATTTTTTGTTCGATTTGGTGTTGGACGGCAAAAATTCTTCTTTCGATTCGTTGTTCCACAACAGAAACTCTATCTTCTATTTGTTCTTTGACAGAAGAAACGTTTTCTTCAATTTTTGCAACTTTATTTTCAACCGCCTTCCATAGCATCAAATTTATTTTCTATTATGCAAGTAATTTCTCTTTCATCACTTCTTGTCCTGCTTTAATCTTTTCATGCTCAGCTTTCATCTATTCTGAGTTGACGGCTCCTTCCATCTTTTCTTGGAATGCAGCAAATGCAGTCATCAACTGCCTCATTTGTTCTTCCATCGCTCTTGTGATTGGAATTCAAATCCCACTCTTCTGACACCAAAAAGTGTTGCGTGCGTACGTAATGAATTGAATACACAAGTCATTAAAAAGTTAATAATATTTTCTCTTTTCACAAGAAATGAAACAAAATGCTGAAATATTTCTTCAGAGATATTTGTACAATATCACAGTAGTTATATTTTGAACTACAAGAACGTTAAGCAGAACTCAAATTCAAAGTACAGAGAAACTAATTCAATCTCCCAGCGAATTCGCTACAATCAATAACAGCACTAAGTGAACAACATGAACTGAATTGAGATGTTTTCCTCCAGCTTTTATAAGCTTTTTAATCAGCACGAGATCATTCTGTTATTTTCTCGATTTTTCTGGATAGCAAAAGCAATTACGAGATATCTATTTATTAAATGTTAAATGCACACGCTCTTTTATTTTTACTTTTCCGGCGTAGCTTTTTCTTAAATTTCGTCACGCGCTGCATTGCACGGGAAAATTAAACAATTTTAATTACAATTGTACTAAAAATAGCAAATTAAATACAAATTCCGTAACAATATGTTACAGAATTATTTATAGTTTCGGAGTATTATTTCTGATTATAGACCGATCTGGGCTCACCGAATACTGGTCATCCGATCTTTGCTCGAGCCCTGGGATACTAAATGGTTACGTGGGAATTTTAATGGTCTTTCTCACTGTAACATGAAATCGTTTCCATTCCTTTAAATCTCCATCCCCCAGCTTATTTTTCCATAACAGAATAATTAATCCAAGCCAATTTCATTTACTCATTTAATTTTTGTATTCGATATTCATTTCATTATCATCATAAATGAAATATTTTTCATCTGTACTTTGCACTGCAAATGAGGGCAAATTAAATGCAAATAATTTTATTTTCAAGAGATTGCTATAGGAGTCCTAATGCTATTCCTATACTCCCTCCCACGCCATAAAATTTTTATTGCGTCGTTTTTATTACTCCTATGATATTTCTTATAATAGGTGTGACGTGGTTTTCAGCGTTATTTCGTGTTCTGAAATATACCTCGCGATACATTAATATGTACTTTTATTTTTGACAAACATTTTTAAGAAAATTTACAGTGCAAGTTGAATTTATAGTTATATGGCCTGCAAAAGTATATTGTATATAATATATGCAGAGAAGTTTCAAGTAATACAGTGCTAATATGACAGTTTTTAAACCAGAAGAGCGAGAGTGTTGCTTTATCTAAATTATATAAACTTTAAATGTATATTAATGATTCAAGAATTTTATCTTAAAGAAAGCAGAAGTGAACATTGTGGTGTATGAAATCATGGAGGCTAGTAATATTTATTTGCCTATATGTAACTGATTTGTGCCTGATAAGTAGATATACATAAGAAGATGAATTCTTCTTTTCTAGCAAAATCTTTTAATAAAAGTTTACAATTGGGTGCCCCTTGTTTTTAGACGATTCTTTTTTGACGCCAAGATCGCCGCCAGGAAGGCACAATTTCAAGATGGCCGCTACACAAAACCAAAATAAGAAGTCAAAGAATTTCACAAACTCCGTGCCCATGTACACATCGACCTATTTTCACTTAAAAAAAATCAGAGAATTGTACAAACTTTTAGCCATCGCACATTGCCTTGACTTTGTCCATGTGCACATCAATTAATTTTCACTTAAAAAAAAAATCAAAACTCTCATGGTAACCAGAAATGGGGTTTCATCGCCAAAACTGAACAAACTTTTTCGCCAATCGAAAGGGCACCCAATTCCATACTAGAGCCAATCTTTTATAGTACAATATTTCCACCTTTCGTTATTGAAGATTATGTGACAGTTTTCTAGCTACTACTAGAAGTTTTTGCTCTCGGATAATGACGAATGTCACAAATTTTATTCCTTCATTACATTCAGATAAGATTTCTTTAGATGGAGAAAAACCATAATTAAAGTCATCATCTGAAACAAATATATTTACAACTTTTTTATTTTCAATGTTTTCCCATGATAAGTCTATAATACCGATACGTAGTATGTGCACATAACCTTCTAACAGTTAAATTTAAAAACAAAGATTTTGAATCATGTTTATATGGCCTTTATTTGTGTTTCTGATAAAATCTTTCATAGACTGCTACATGTCTCACAGCTAGAAAACAGTCTTCATTTTCAGAGGCTGATTACATAAATATAAATGCTATCAAAAGAATGTTCAGAATTACTCTTAGGGAATTTATTTCCCTGCATTAAATAACTCCTACACGCTTAATTTTCTCTTGTTATTCATAAATATCATGCATGCATGGGTAATTTCTTCCATATTATAACAGATATTTTTTCAGTGTCCTTCAGCTATTAATAAAAAAATACTTTAGTTGTGTAAATTCTTTTTGTATTATAAAGACTATTTACAATATTTTTATTTATTTATAACATTTCAGTTTTGCATTGATTGGACAATCAAATTAACCTCCTTTGCAGTTCTTGATACAAATGCCTATAATTCTGAAAGTAAGTTAATAGTTTTAAATTTTACATACTATGCATGTTAGTAATGTTAGGAAAAGTTATGTAATTTCAGCTTTAAAGCTATGGAAGATTTAAGGATGCTATTAATTGTGTCAGGATTGAGTGTTCTGTGCATACTTTTGGCGAACATATTCGTGAAGTAGTCAAAGTCCTGATCTTGAACAGGGAGCTGAATGCAGCTATGTTCTGTGGTAGAATACTGTGGTCAAGTGGTAGAGTAACTGCACGTAAGAAGGATTTAAAATCCTCTTTTATTAAACCACTATTATTTACAGCCACTTCCCAACTCGGGAGGGATAACAGAAAATAATGACGGCTCTTTGGTCTAACTTGAACAATCAAATAACTTAAAATAAAGTTAAATAGAAATTAAGTAATCGTTGCTCACAGAGCTATGAACGCGAGGTTGGCCTCTATGCTAAACGATCAATGGTGCGTAGCAAGATTTAGCTAATACTAACGGACTTAGATTACTTCAATAAGTAATAGCGTAACAGCGCTAAGGCTTAGAATTTAAATACTAGCTAGTCAGGTGGACGTCGATCAGAGCCGCAGTGATCTGAGACTAAAAACTCTCTCATCCTGAGAAGTTCCTCGGTAACCTTTAAATATAAACTTGGCTCTACTTCAAATTAGCATAAAGCTGAAACGCGCGCTCATTCTAACGGGAGGTTGAAATAAGAACTTACAGGAAAGAGAAAATTAACATAAAACTTTGTTAGTTTAAACTAAAACCTTACAACTGAACTGCTGCCGCGGTTTTACTGCTAAGAAGCAGATTGTTTTAGGCAGATAGCACTTAAAATTTATATAATTATGATTAATAAAATGCTAAACCATATGGTCAATAATTCAAATTTTTTCCTTTTATTATATTCAACAGGAATGATTCAGTGTAAAATTTCTCATCCTTTTCCAGAATGCTTTTCAATACTGATATGCAAGACTTGAAGCCGTGTGAACTTTTTTCTTCCTGCTGCTTTCTTTATACCAGATAACCTATACTGTACATTGTTTCTATAATGCATTTTTTTTTTAGAATTTCATTCCCTTCTACATTTAATATTGTAATTTCCATTGTTATGTTTTGCTATGGGTATTTTGATAGCAATGAGTATTCTGAATAATTAATTACAAAAATTCACTATAAAATTTTTTTAAACTATTAATTTCAATGTTTTTGAAAGAAATAATTGTGCTTATTTGAATTTTACATTTATGTTAAACTATATATAAATAAAATGGAAATGTTCCCCACATAAAGATAGATTACCAACGTCTTTCATTATGTAATTTGATTTTGTAAAAGAATTTTAAATGTGAGTTTAATGTAAGGCATAGAAAAATCTCATGAATTAGAACAAAGCAGAATTTATTTTACTCAGTGTAAATGCACATTCTTGTGACTCACAGACACACCAGTGCACCGGCGGTAAAATCGCTAAACACTGGTAGTTCTAATTCGATTCCAGATGACTGGGCTGGCTGCATGGGTGTTTTAATGGTTTTCCCCATCTTTAATGTGAATACAAACTGGTTTTCCCTAGAAATTCTTCCACGAAGGCATCCCTCAGGAAAAGAGCTCTAGTGTGCTTTGCCATAATCAACTAAACCAAACCAGTTATGACTCACAGTTCAAAATATATCTAATATATTAAAAATGTACCAGGTTTATCAAATGAATTTAGTTACATAATGTGAACGTTTCAATTTCTTATTAACAGTTTTAGATATATGGATACCTTAAAATTTATGAATTAATTTACAATATCTTGCTATAGATACTACCCCAATGATCACTTCCGTAAAAATACAGTAAGTTAGATTAATAAACTGATTACTAAAATTTAGAAATACTTTAATAAATCCAATTTTTTACAGATAATAAAGTAAGTAAGAAATGAAGGTCACATTATGGCAAACGTGCTCTGAACTGAATATCTACTTGAAAGCATAAGATTGCATATACAAAATAAACTCATTAGCCAAGGGTCTCACACCCATCTTTTTTTTTTATTACTAAGTGCTTTAGGAGACTCTTGCTTCCATAGAATGTAAATGCCCACATGCCAGAAAGAGTACTGTATATTTACACATTCGTCTTCTCTCAGCTTTGATATATGCAACTAAATTAGGTTGAGCTGACAAATTCGATTTGACTATTAGGATTATCTGGGTTGCTTATAGAACACCGATTGTTAACTTTGGGTTTAGGTGAATTAAGATGACAATCTTTTTTTAGTAGTTACATATTTGGTAAAATTTTTCAGGGTTTAAAGTTTTATTTTGCATATATAATTTATCAGTTGTCAGTAAGTATAGCTTGCTATATAGTAGTGAAAACTCATTGCTTATCCATTAAATGTTTCTTTAAGTGTCTGTCTGTTTTCCTTTTAAGATGCAAGATTTCATTACATTCATTACCCTTTTTTTTTTTTTGTCTGAGAGTTATTGAAGGTTAATTTTACACAAAGATCAATCTACAGTGTAGATTTGTTGAGCTATGCAAAGTATCCCTTGATTAATCATTTCCATACTTTCATGCAATTCTTTTAATATTACTTCAATAGTTCCCATATCCATATCATTCAGTAGTATTTATTCTTCAGTAGATGAAGTACTTATCTTGTCTAGAGTATTCAGGCACATTCCAGTCAAGCTTACAAAGTCAAACAACATCACTCACTGAAGATCAAACTGGTTCATTGTTTATAGCAGGAGCCATAAGAAAGGGAATCTTCACCTTCTAAGGCTGAAGGCTGAATGTATGATATATACAAGGTATGGCTTATGAATACATACGGTTATCATTTTCATGAAGGGTACACTTTTAAACTGAATGCTTTGTATAATAAGCAATGAACAAGTTTTTAATTACACAATAAGTATTATTTGGAGCACATGTATGAACACATGTAAGTCATTTGCAAAATGGCACCACAATAGTCTCAATATGATAGCTTTGAAATGCAATATCCACTAGAAACTGAAATTAAGTTCATGACTGTTTCAAAGAAAAATTTTTAAATGCTATGCAGAAATTTATTTTACCATAACAAAAATGTGCCCTCCAGTACCAGAGCAGTAAAGTTGCTCAAAGCTGGTAGTTTGGCCTGAGTTCAATTCTGGGCAAACAGGCTGGCTGCATGCATAGTGTAGATATTACTCAGTGTCTTTTAGAAAGTCCTTCATGAAAACATTTTTCTGCTTAGGCATATAGCTCTCATGTACATTGCCATAATCAAATCAATTAAGCCAAACCAAATTAAATTAAAATCACAATAAAATAAGTAAAACTATTACTAAAATTACTTTTTTAATAAATAAATTAAAAAGTACATAATTTTAGCTTAACTGTAATTTTGTAAAATGCACTAGAAATAATGTTTTTTTTCAAGAAGGGGGCAATTAGCTAATCTAGAATTAATATTACTGTTAGAATTATTTAGTTGAATAACTGTATTGTTCTTACATGAGTACTTTGCATTCAGGTGATATTATTTTTAATCACTTTATAAATTTTACATGCCTTATTTTCTGTTTTTACTTGGTAAGAAAGGGAAATACTAGACTACACTTGCAAAACATTTTGATGCGTAGTTATGTATGATTTACAATATGAACTCAATACTCAACTAATACTATCAATCACAAAATTTTCAGGCCGTGAAAGTTTGCTATGTTTTCCAAAATTTTATTCTCAGTTTTTTTTCCCTCTTGTCATAAGCTATATATAAACTACTGATATATATATATCAATTATATATATATATATAAGCCTTATATAAAGTTACTGATAAAATTACACTTATATAACATAAAAAATATTTACTAAGATAAAAGTACAAAAGCAAAACATTTTTAGGTGCTTATCTAAAACATATTATAAGCCTGTTAACTCTGAATGCTCGCTACAGCTATCAAATTCACAGAGACCCCACCAAAACTGCACCTATCATTCCACTAGAATTATGAAAGAATTGACTCTTCATTTAGTAAACAATCAGTATTCAGCCTGCTTCATTTTTGCATTTCATAATAAAAGCTTTTGCCAATTTTTACTAGTTTGTTATGCCCTTTGATTTTACTAGAAGCTCTGTTTAGAATGTTATGAATGCAAAATTCCTGCAGGTTATTTTTCCATTCTACTACAGTTTTGTCAACTATATTCAGATGACCACGCCATGTCCATTAATAAACACTTTTTTCGATGGTAGAATCCTATAATCTTGAAATTAATCCACATTCTATGGAAAGTTGTTTCCAAATTTTAATGTCTTTTTTCCAAAATGCAAGAAAAAGTACAGCAATAGCAGTTAAAAACAAAATGTGGATTATTAAGAATCAATCACCTTTATATCAAACAAAAGTGCACTGTTTTATGAGCATGTCCCTGTGTTTCATCTATCCTAAATTGGCACTAAAGCATGTTGCTTGGAAACAGTTTCCCTGCATTTTTTTTTTTTATCTTTTTTAATTATAGGATCATTTTATAAAAGTCCACCTAAATAAACTTTTTAAGCAAGCAGTGATCTCATCCATAAGCTCACAAGTAAGTTTGTTCTCTAATGAAAATACCAATTATATTACAATATCGTAATACACTGTTTTTTCTGAATCTCAAAAATCTGCCCTCAGTCTCAAATAAAATTACAATAAACGCATTTTTTTTAGTGTTTACATGATTTTATTCAGACTGAGTTCGAAATGAATTTGTTATTATTCTTTAAGTAAGATTCAATTTTATTTTTAAAGTTTTTTTATCATTTGAAATATCATTTGTTATTTCTTTTTGGGCTTAAAAATATTTTTTCAGTTCATTTAAGTATACAGTCATATCTATTAAAAAAAATTCAATCAGTTCTCATTTTCAAATTCAATATCACATGTACATTCTTTCATCCAATTTTTGGTTTTGACAATGGCTACATGAAGCAGCTCAAAGGCTGTGGAATGGAAACCAATGAACTTGTCCCAACTTTTATTTATATTATACTACATTAATTTATTCGACTAGACTGCAGATTAGAGGCTAGTCGCCAAATGAAGCGAAATTGCGCCAAATCTGGTGACCTCTTAGCGTCATGAAAATTGTTAGGATTTAAGGTTACAGTTTATAGTATTTAAGCAGGCTTTTTGAATTTTCGTCATTTCACTGTGTTTCTAGTAGATTGTGTGAGCAAAATGGCTCGCTTCAAAAGAATTGAATGTGTGGATTTTACTTATTTGATTCGGTTGCAAGATAAGGGCGAAAGATGTGTGATAGAATGGTGCATGAATTATGGTTTGATTGCGAATATGTACAAATGTCCCAAGTGTAAAAATAGTATGAAATTAGGTGAAAGGAAAGATGCCACAGATTTGTGTGAATGGATGTGTGTGTCCATTATATGTGGTTAAGTACGTAATTGAAATGAGAGCACCATTTTGAATTTCATCTCCACTGTATTGTTGCAATTTAGTGTAGATATAAACAAATGACAGTTTCTACTATTTATTATAAATAAAAATCTATTGCGAAAATATAAATTACGTAGTTAAAATTGTATATCCTTTTTTTTTGTTTTTTTTACTATACTATTGCTCATGTTTCAGTAGATCGAAATTTTGAATTTTATCTTCTTTTTCTTCTGCATTTTTTAAAAAGTTTTAGCTTAAATATGAATCTATGATTTCCGATCATTTATTGCTTATTACAATTTCTTCAATTTCGTGCTAAAACGTTTTACTCCATTTTGCTACCATCTTAAAAATGGTACATGATATGAAAAGTTTTAATATTATTGATCCCATAAAATACATAGTTATTACCTTCAAATACTTTATCGTTGTTTTTCTTGAACTTCTGTTTTAGATATTTTTACATGTTTTAATGGTCAATTTTTTGCATGTTTACAGGATTCATTCAAATTCATGACCATCTGTTACAGCGATATGATGAGTTAGTGATTTTCTAAAACGCGCGAAAATAACCGACTTGGCGAGTTTTCGAAAACGCGCCAAACTGGCCCGTAATATGCAGTTTTATCATTTATTCTACCTGATTTCCTAGCATCACTCATCATTATACTTGATAATCATTGATCAAGATGATATTTTACTACAGATTATTTATTAGATTATTACATAGACAAAATAAATTATTTATTATTATTAATATTTATTTAATTACTATTTAAATATTTTCCATGTATTCATATTTCATAACACGATATTGATTATAACTAGAACAAGAGAATTTGTTTTTATTTTTAATCCAACAGTTAAGCTTTAATTTTGATTTGTATGAGAAGTATAAAATTTTATTCTTTAACTGTCTACAATTAAATTATATGAAATCAATGATCATAATTTTGATCATTTTAATTTTCTATTAATGTAACCTGATTCTATAACTTTCCATGTATGAATATGGGAATAAATACACTTTGTAAAGATTCGTTTTATATATTTTTTATCACAACAACTGAGTGGAACCCAAGTGAGTAATTTTAATCATTTTTTAACTAATGGCAGAGGTCAGAAATTCTTTATAAAAAAAATTCGGACATATTTGCCAAAGAACAAAAAAGAATAAATATTAATATGAACAATCAATTTTTTATTGTTTAGTTCATAGTAAAATCAAATAAAAAATGTAAAAACAATTTACACTGTTACTCTGATCTAGTAGTGTTTAATTTGCATTCTGTCTGCAAGATTAAATACAGATATTTTTAGCTCTTAAGTATATGGGAATTAAAATCTTATTAGTTTCAAACATAAATTAAATAAGGAAGCAAAAATCAAAATTTTTTACTTTATATTATAATGAATATGCAATTTATCAAATGGGGGTGAAAAGAAGGGAAGGTGGCACTTTTAATTAAATTTTCCTTTGAACCTACTGAAATTATTTTTAAACAAGCAGTTGTTTATAAGTCTGAAAGCAGGATTAAAGATTTCTACTTTTTAATGACCCAATTTCACACAGTAGCTTTCAGTTCATTTTATATAGCACAGAAAAGAATACGGAATATTTTTTTAATGAAGTATACAGCATATCTTAATATATTACTAATTTAGAGAATCTGAATATAAAAAAATTTACTAAAAGACAACGATGCAAAACCTACTGTTGAATACATTACTAAAATAGCTTCACAGAGGATGAAGATAAAACCTTTTAGACTTCAATTTTATGTAGCATTAATAACAGCCAATAGATATCAATGAAAAAGAAAATATTCATCACAGATATGAAAAAAAAAAGAAAGACGAATGGCTGAAAATTTCAAGAGAAATAAACAATTCAGAAATAATGTTCAGACATTTGCGAACTAAAATTAATGCAAAAGTAATGTACATCATAAAATTACTTATTTTATTTACACATATGTAATTTCACAAATGTTGAATATTTCATACAAAACTGAAAGTAATGAAACTTATGATTAACCATAGTTAATAACAGATATAGCGTAATCTGTATAAAAATGCCTACTTACATAATTTTAAATATTTGTACAATATAAAATAATCATATAAAAAATTTCCCACTGAGTCATCAGTGCTTATGATAATTTATTACTTCAATAACATTCAGAATATTTTGTCCACGAAAAAATTTCGTGTCTTGAATACACTTTCAATGTGCATCCATAAACTGAACATCACCTATAAGAAGCACAGTTTTTGGTAAAGGTCTCGGCTGAGGGGCTAGAACAGTAATAACTTGACGTTCAACATTTACCTTAGTAACACATATAAAGCCAGCAATGTTAGAGGTAATGACATCGTCATCTACACTTTCGGCAAAACTTACACTAAGAATGTGATGTAATACATTTGGGCCAACCTGCACATGAACAGGTTTAGTTCTGTTATCTTCTGCTTTCATACCCAAAGGCATACAAGAATCAGGCACTGATGGAGCTCCTATTTTATATATTTTCACATCTGAAAATTTAACGTCAAATGAATGTGGATACAAGTGTGTTTTTAAACCACCATAAAAATACTGTCTTATACGACTATCTTGAGCTTCAGCCCTAGCTATCTGATTACGTTCAACAACTCCACCAGATTTTGGAACAAATACAACTTTCACAAATTTTGGTATATCTCGAACTAATTCATTATAAAGCCTTTCTTGATCAATAACTAATATTACATCTACTTCAAATGCTTTTGCCGCATGTTTGATAGATTGATATCCATCACCTTTAACCCAACCACATGTGTTTATTATGCAACCACTAACACCTGCTCTTCGATTTCCTTCCACAGCTCGAGTTGCAATTATTTCTGCCATTCTCGATAATAAGGTATTATATAAAATGATATTATTACCTGGGCTCTTATGACCATAGTGAAAAACTAATGGAGCTGTTGAAGAAAAACCTTCTTCGATATCAGCAACCCTTTCAACAGGTAATGCTGCCACTGTACCAGGTATTGATATCGATGATAACTCAACATCCAAGTCGACAAATACAGGTCGCCTATTCAACCGAACAGCATAATTTAACAGAATACGACATAAAGTTGTTTTACCGACATCTGAAGGGCCAGTAACGAGCACAACTGGTCCTTTTCCATCTTCTTTTTCAGCTTTTACTCGCATTTGTTCTAACGCTGCATGGATGTTAGCATATACAATCATTGGTGTTTCTTTAGAAATATAAGCAACTTCAGGTTTCCCTATTAATTCTAGAGTACATCCATGCCATGTAAATACCGCTACTTTTTCACCAGAAGAAAAATTGAATTTTTTATTTTTGACCAATTCTGTCCCAAACACTTCAGCAGTTCCACTTTTTAATTCCAAACTCACTTTACAATTAGCTTCAACTTCAAACCGTAACTCAGTCTGCTCTTCAAGTTTAAATTCTTGTGCATCTGAATCCGTATTCGCATTTGTATTGGTATTCGTATCTTCTAGCATTGTCTCAATTTTCGAATTGATTTACCTCGTACGCGCGAATGAAAAATATGAGATAAAGATGTCTTATTTTGCATCCATTAAGACTTTCTACCCGGAAACAAATAGATATCGCTGCCAATTTAATACAATCACAGTTCAACTACAGTGCAAACTGAAAATTTCCAGCACGTAAACCAGATTTCAAATGCTGAGGATAACGTTTAAGATATATATCAATTTTAATAGCTGAAAATACTGAATTAATAAATATGATCTTATCATTTTAATAATTAGAATAAAAAAAATTAGATTAGAAACCGTCTGACACGATTACTTCAACTTTTATTTTCATAAAATTCTTGTTTCACGTGCTGTTTTGTGATGTATACAAGTGAATGAAGTGAATTGGAATAATTTATTTATACGATGAAGATTTCGCGGCAGAAGAAAGTACGCAGGATTTTGAACTTTTATAAGAATAATTTCCAATTCCGTTTTCCGTATCAATTACTGATCGACGCAACATTTTGCCAAGAAGCTTTAAAATGCAAAATTAACATTGATGAACAAGTTCGGAAATACCTAGAGGATCCTGGTGTTAGATTGTATACAACACCATGTGTAATTATGGAAGCAGAAGCATTAGGTTGGTTCACTGTTCTTTTATATATGTGTATTTTTCTTTTTAAGTGAGTGATAACATGTTATCCGGTTAAAAAAAGAAGAAAAATATTAATTCTTGTTTAGTGTAGTCTAGTGAGGGGCTGTCATTACCTACAGTAGAGTAAAAGGTATATCTTGCTGCTTCCTCTTTCTGTCATTCTGCTAAAATTGTTTTCCTAATCCCATGCTATTTAATTCATGGGGGATTGACTCTTATCATCCCTTTGGGTACATTATCATTTGGGGTGTTTTTAATACTGAATTTTAGTTTGTAGGTATTACTGCAGTCATGTAAAGCATTCAGTTTCAAGCATTCAGCTTGATTTTTATAGTTAACAAATAGGTCACAACTTGTAGCAGAGTCAGTTTTTGCTTGTGCTTATCTTCTGAGCTTTCGTAAATTTCTGCGATCCGTAGGTGAGGTGTCAGACCACCAAGAAATACCAGTACGCGTGTGAGTCTTTTTTGTTCAAAATGTTTGTCGATATGCTATCTTACAGCACGCTTTCAGTTGGTTGCAGACACTGCCGAAATCTAAATTGTATTGTATTCTTTGAGATTCTTGGTGTGTCTGTAAAAGGGGATAAGTGCCCCTTTAATTTTTTAGTTCCACCATAGAAAGTTTTGAAGCGTGTTCTGAAAATTTCAGTGAGGATGGTATGAAAACTAATAGCATTATGATCACTTAAAGTCATAAAGTCATGGACTGTCCGATCTTGTATTGGCAGTGCTAGGTTAGTAGTTGAAAGTGCGAGATCTGGCCAGCCTTTTGCA
The DNA here is from genome assembly GCA_000611955.2 of Stegodyphus mimosarum. Taxonomy (NCBI): domain Eukaryota; kingdom Metazoa; phylum Arthropoda; class Arachnida; order Araneae; family Eresidae; genus Stegodyphus; species Stegodyphus mimosarum. The sequence goes on from KK116106.1 coordinate 346,454, forward strand.
TTAAGAGTATCAAAATTTGGTGGAGAATCAGTAGAATTTAGAATCACCAAGTGATTAGATTCAATGAAATACACTCATGTCCATAAATTAAGGATAATTCAGAGTCACGCGGAAATCGAACTCTAAAATAAATATATCACCTGTAAAATCACTACACACATCTTCAAGAATCATATGCAAATTTCAGGAAGTAATCAGATGACACCAATGGTACGTCACAATGACGATAGTGTAAGAGAGTGATATATAAGGAATGCAGGCAAAGAAGTAAAATTGTTCGCAGGCACTTTATAAGCATTTCAGTGCAATAACCGAATAGTTATGACACAAAGGACGCATTTGGATGATTTTTTACGTGGTCGAATTATCAACCATCTGGAATGTGGGCATACCCAACTGGAAGTATCAGACGAACTTGGAATTGCCCAGAGTGTCATCTCCAGGCTTTGGCAACAATTCCAAGATGATGGTAATGTGAGTAGACGTTACAGCACAGGTCGCCTCAGAGTTACCACGCCGAATGAGGACCGGTATTTGGCAGTTACTAAGCGAAGCACAGCCTCAGACCTCTCTGTCAACTCTCTTCAACCACTGGCACGACAATTTCAAGGCAGACCGTGTACAGATGCTTAGGGCAGATTGGTCTATATGCTCGTAGACCTGTCAGATGAGTTCCACTTACTGCAACTCACTGTTGCCTGCGGTTAGCCTGGAGTAGAGAGCATGCATTGTGGACTCCGCAACAGTGGGCTTGTGTGATGTTTTCCGACGAGTCCAGGTTTAGCTTGCAGTCTGATTCTCGCCGGACTTTCATATAGAGAGCTCCAGGTACCTGTAACCACCAAGAAAACATCACTGAACGACAGCGTTACGGTGGTGCAGGAGTGCTCATTTGCAGTGGCATTATTCTGGGTTCCAGAACTGACCTGCATGTTCAAATTGGAACCATTACAAGCCAAATCTATCGGGATGTCATTCTGGAACAACATGTACGTTTGTTTCGGGGCCCCATGGGCGCACATTTTGTGTTTATGGATGACAACGCCCGTCCTCACCGTACAAACATTGTAAGCGAATGCCTTCAATCGGAGGATATCACCCGTATGGACTGGCCAGCATTCTCACCGGATTTGAATCCAGTAGAGCACGTGTGGGACATGCTTGGCTGACGAGTTGCAGCCCGTCAACCTCCTCCTACATGTCTACCGGAACTTCGGAGAACATTGCTTTTTGAGTGGTGTAATATACCCCAAGATCAGATCGATAATTTGATACCCAGCATGCCTAGGCGTTGTACGGACTGTATTGCATCGTCTGGGAGACATACAATGTATTAATAATCATACTAGCCATGTAATATTGTTTTTTTGTAAATAGGTTTTTTTTGTAATTTGCCCCAGGGAGAAAAAATCGCTAATTTTTTTGGTGAAAATGTGTTTTAGGCCACTGCTTGGCGATGTTTTGAAAATCGCCAATTCGGCGCGTTTCTGCGAAACGTCTTTGCAATTAATTGCAACCTTCCCGACACGCTCCGCGAAAACCTATTGTAAACAAAACATAGAATTCTAAAGCATAAATTAGTATGGAAACTGTTGCCACAAAAAGATAATAAAATAATATGCAAAACGAACATTACGATCATTAAAATATTTGTCAGTTAGGTTTAAATTAATTATTTACATTTTATGTTGTAATACTTACACATTTTATGCCGTTACATAACCTTCACGACACGCTCCGCGAAAACGTAACAAAAATGGCATCCAAGAAAGAAGGAATTTTTTTTTAAAGGGCATTAAAATTACAAACGATACCATATACACATCGTTCTGTTTTAACTTAAAAACAACATCTGAGAATTGCACAATGTAGGCAACGTACACAAATGAACAAAATAAGCTAAAATAACGAAAATAAATTACAAGAAAATACCACGTGCACAGCGTTCCTTTTCAACTTAAAAAAAACTTCAGCGAATTGCACAATGTAGGCAACGTACACAAATCAACAAAATAAGCTAAAATAACGAAAATAAATTACAAGAAAATGCCATGTGCACAGCGTTCCGTTTTAACTTAAAAAAAACATCAGCGAATTGCACAATGTAGGCAATGTGCACAAATCAACAAAATAACCAGCTTTCATACACCAATCAATCACGTTTCCCTTGCACTTCCAATAAAGTAATAAATGTACATGTACATTCACTCACCTCTCTCAGCATCACAGCTAAATCCATAGCGACTTGGTATTTAGCGAAATATACGTACGAAAATAGCAAACACTCAATAGAAAAACACCGCATTCAAAGAATAAAACGAGAACTGAAATAACTACTCAAATTAACACGTAAGAATTTCGAATAAACCGCTACGTCATCTCACATTACTAATAAAACCGTTCTTTATAAAATAGGAAATACGCATGTGCGAAAACTACATGTTTCCGTAGCTTCAAAATACCCAGTCAGCCATGTTCGCGGATATACGGAGTTACCCATGTTGGTACGTTTATTGCTCATTCAAAAACAATCGCCGCCAAGCAGTGGGCTAAAGCGCATTCCAACCATTTTTTTAATAATATCAAACATATAGCATCTTTTTTTGCTCTTTACCTTTTGTTTAATAAACTTTACAAATAAGTCAAATTTCTTTTGCTTCTAACTCTTCCTTTGCCTGATTTTGCATTATCCTTAATTTATGGACATGAGTGTATATGAGTGGGGCCGATCTTGAGTTTTCAGAGGTTGAACCCCATAGTGAACTCGATGCATTGAAGTCTAAGATATAATTTTTGAAGGAGCATAATTTAAGGTAATCTAGTTCAAATAATAAGTATCAATATTTTCACTGGCTGGGAAATGAGCAGAAATGATCAAAAAGCAGCCTTCTGCTGTATCCAAGGCTACAAAGATGGTATGCTCAGTTGTCTTCCATATCATGGAAGATGAGCCATTGTAGACTATTGTAGCCAATTTATATGGAGATAGAAAGCTCCTATTACTAGAAGTAGAACCAATCAGAGTATTATCTTTAGTAGCATATGGTTCGTGAAACAAGCCTATGTCTGTTTCCAATTCAAACTGTTTCTGTATCATATGATTTGTTGCAACTATGGATCTCTGCAAGTTACGCTGTAGAAATTTTAGACTTTTGAAACTATGAAGAAAAGTGGAACTTAATCCTGATTGGGGTTCCTCAGTAGTTGTTGCAGTTCCCTTTAGTAAGTCGGGCATAACTTGGAATTAGCCGAGTGATTGCAATCAAAATTTCTACCTTTTATTTAGGTTAGAGTTTGTGCATTTTATGCATGTCGGAATTTCCTGGCAATTAGAATTTGGTACTTTGTGTGCTTTAGCGCACTGGACGCAAGAATGAGGTTCTGTGTAGGTGGAGCTCTGATGGCCTAGGCTTGATAGTTGAAACAGCAAAGCAAGCGAATGTAGCGTCTAAATGGGCAGGAATTGAACCCCATGTAAATTCATCCTTGTTGTCCTAGTCTATTAAAATATTTTCTATCCAAATTAATTATCCAGTCAGTCTTGGAATCTGCATAATAAATTGGAGTTTTAGGGTGAATTGTTCCTTCTTTCTCAGAAGGTAAATGAGCCTCGAAAGCTGAAGTGAGATTGTTTGGTGTAAATTGAGATGGTACACCAAAGACAATTATTTAATCTCTCAAGAGTTTTGGTGTTTTGAGCACCAAAACTGTTGAGAGATTAAATAATTAGATTAGTTAGATTTATATATAGCTATAAGGAATCGCAGATGGTTTTATCCGATGAAATGGATTCTTTTAGCTTTGTGACGTGTTCTTTAGAAGCACAATGGATTAATGCCAAGTTGTTTTATTTATGGTTACCTGAGTAGTTGAATGTTGTGGAAACCCTATTACGACATAATTGGTTGTGTGATTGCAGTGAATTTGAATGATGGGAAAAGATTTGTAAGGGATGTTGGTTAAGAAGTATGCTGGTTATTTTGTGGTTTACAACGGTAAAATGGCTGAATGGTGAGATTAATTTAAATTTCTGTATAATTTGGAACAAAAGGGAAAGAAGCATTAATTGATTGCTATGTAAATGAAGGTTTACTTTGTAGCCATTATAAGTGTCCTATTTGTAGTAAGGAAATGCGTATGGTCGAATGTGGGAGGATATTTTTTACTCTTATTTTTGCGAATTCATGTGGCGACGGCAGTATACAGATTCTAGTTCAGATAATTTTAAGAAGTTTTTAGATGCTGTTAGGAATTTTGTTTGACTGAAGACACTAGAAATTTGTAAATAAGATGTGGATATTTTGTGTAGTGCTAAAATGAATTTCTTTTTTTATGTTATTTCATTTTTTAATTTAAAATTTAGTTTATTGAGATTATATATTTTTTGTTAGTTGCTCCTTTGACGATTAAATAAAAAACGATTTTTATGTACTTTAAAGTGAGTATTATTCGTAGTGATTTCTCTGAGCATTTTACTCTCAATTTAATTTCATATGGCAATTCAAGATCTCTTTCTTCTTAATGGCTTGACAGCTAAAGGTGGACCCTGGCTTTCTCCAGGCAACTGTTTTTCAGTTCTTGACCTTTAGAATGTTTATATCATTTTCAACATGATTAATCCATGTAACCGGGCAACTACCCTAAGGTCTGGTTCCCATGGACTTTGCTAGAAAGATTTTCTTACAACTACGATCTTCACACATTCAGGATGCCTATTCTTAGGTAACTGGATCTCATCTACTGCAGCGCATGCAATACTGACTAAAAAACAATGGTATTGTGTACCAGCTCCAACTTTACTGGGAAAAACATTCTTTGGTCCTCGACTGATACACGGTCATGTCCATATGACTTCATTGATAGGGGACACGTCTTCACGCAGCTTTAGACCATTCATAGTACAGACAAGTGAGTAGTTTATAGCAGGTGGCTAAAGTTCTGGTAATAGTTATTTGAGTGTGTTTTGCTGTGGACAGGGACTTTGTAGAAGTCTATTTGATTGCTCTAGTTTCTATAATGTAGGCAGAAATAAGGATTTCTTAAATGCGTAAACATTTATAGCTTTTTAAGTACTTCTTACATGCAAAATAAGCATTTTTTGTCTAAAGTACTTTTAAAATGATTTTTTTAGAAAATTCTTCTCACAACCAGCAGCATGTACAGTAATTGTGACAAAAGTTTGCAATATTTGAAACTTATTCTGGAGCCTATTCTTCTTATTATTATTTTAGAATACTGCAAATATTTAAAAGGGCCGCCCTTCCACATAACATAGAAATTGCTCTGCTAGCAGTAGGATGACTTGCTGGCTGACAAAACTCATTTGCTATGGACTAGTGATATGATCCACAAGCAACAAATCAAAAAGCACAAAATACTTCAAATTATGCAGTTATGTGTTAATTAATGAAACAATACATAAAATTAGCAATTAGGATATTAAAATATATTAATCTGACATTGTTTTATGTATTTATAACTGTGCTGGATTTAAGAAGTTCAGTTAATCTAAGATAATAACTGGCTTATTATATACAGGTATAAGTTACTTTTAGAAAATGTTTTGTATGACATATTGTTCCTGTGATCTTATATATTAATAGTTTCAGGGAATTATTTCATCCGTCTATGCATAGTATGAGTAGTTATCCCATCCAGCTGGCTAATGGGAGTACTGTGGTTTTAATTCCAACATAAACCCACTGATTTTTCACTTTATGGTTATGAAAAACAATTTAACTTAACAGTAGCACGCAAACTAAAATCTGAGTCAGATTTGGTCGAATAAAGCTAATGGCTTTCTCCAATCATCCTTCAAGCAGAGAAAATGTAAAGAACTTTCAAATTTCCCCATGCGTACTCTTGAGGTGTAGATGGTTAGCACATTCAGCTGGCAGCTGGAAGATCTGCAGTTCAAGTTCCAACATGGGAATGGTTGAATTCTCCAGTTTCCCAACTGAATTATTTATTACCAGATAAATGTATTTAGTAAAACAATATTTTTATAATAATTCATTTATGTGGCCACATGTTTTTAACTAATCTTTATGAAATTATCAGTTGGAGAAAAACTAATCCACTTTATTTTCGAAGCAGAAATATTAGCTAAGGTTCAAATGCGCTTTAGCCCACTGCTTGGCGGCGATTGTTTTTGAATGAGCAATAAACGCGCCAACATGGGTAACTCCGTATATCTGCGAACATGGCTGACTGGGTATTTTGAAGCTACGGAAACATGTAGTTTTCGCGCATGCGTATTTCCTATTTTATAAAGAACGGTTTTATTGGTAATGTGAGATGACGTAGCGGTTTATTCGAAATTCTTACATGTTAATTTGAGTAGTTATTTCAGTTGTCGTTGTATTCTTTGAATGCGGTGTTTTTGTGTTGAGTGTTTGCTATTTTCGTACCTTATATTTCGCTAAATACCGAGTCGGTATGGATTTAGCTGTGATGCTGAGAGAGGTGAGTGAATGTACATGTACATTTATTACTTTATTGGAAGTGCAAGTTGCTTAATTTTTATATTTTGTTGCCTTTTATTGAAATAATTTGGCTCAGCTGAAGAACAGAACGCTGGTATCGTTTGCAATTTATTTTATTTTGTTGATTTGTGCACATTGCCTACATTGTGCAATTCGCTGATGTTTTTTTTAAGTTAAAACGGAACGCTGTGCACATGGCATTTTCTTGTAATTTATTTTCGTTATTTTAGCTTATTTTGTTGATTTGTGTACGTTGCCTACATTGTGCAATTCGCTGAAGTTTTTTTTAAGTTTAAAAGGAACGCTGTGCACATGGCATTTTCTTGTAATTTATTTTCGTTATTCTAGCTTATTTTGTTTATTTGTGTACGTTGCCTACATTGTGCAATTCTCAGATTTTTTTTTTAAGTTAAAACGGAACGGTGTGTACATGGTATCGTTTGTAATTTTAATGCCCTTTTAAAAAAAATTCCTTCTTTCTGGGATGCCATTTTGGTTACGTTTTCGCGGAGCGTGTCGGGAAGGTTATGTAACGGCATAAAATGTGTAAGTATTACAACATAAAATGTAAATAATTAATTTAAAGGTAACTGACAAATATTTTAATGATCGTAATGTTCGTTTTGCATATTATTTTATTATATTTTTGTGGCAACAGTTTCCATACTAATTTATGGTTTAGAATTCTATGTTTTGTTTACAATAGGTTTTCGCGGAGCGTGTCGGGAAGGTTGCAATTAATTGCAAAGACGTTTCGCAGAAACGCGCCGAATTGGCGATTTTCAAAACATCGCCAAGCAGTGGGCTAAAGCGCACTTTCACCATTAGCTAACTAATAAATAACTGCAAAACTACTAAATTTTTCTCTGGCTATGCAAATGAATAGAAATACACGAACATATAAATTCACATGTTATTTGCGCATATGATTATCAAATTATATTACAAAGTATAGGATAATTAGCACTTTTTTAAAAGAGGATAAATGCACAATCAGCATTTTATCATTTTCACATATTAAAATGTCATATGTACACGGTGCAAAAAAATAAATAAATAAATAAAAGACAGTTCTGAATCTTCCGTTCTACAGGATCGATTGCTGGAATTCAACTTGTGTTTTTCATGTCTCGAAAGCGTAACTTAAGATATGTATTAGATTTATATATAGCATTGTTCTAATATAGGTATTTTGACACAAAATCGGACTTTTTCTGAAATGATGTGCCAATTTGTTTCCATATTTCTATACAGCTCAAATTTTGCCTAAATATTAAATTTTGTAAAATCTGGTGCGAAATTTATTACATAAAACTGTTAATTTCTAATTGGAGAAGTCTTTTTTTTTAATGTAATTTATTGAAAACTAAAACTTGTCAAGTTAGAAATCTGATATCAAATAACATAATAAATTGTTTTTTAATGAATTGAAGAATGTTGTGCATTCCTACAGCTATGATTAAAGGAACTGCTATGGAACTTACCATCCATTAGATCTCAACTCATTTGTCGGTGATACTGACTGCACTGAACATCATTTCTTCCGAACTTGGCTCCTTTTTCACATTTATGTTGTTGTTATGATCCCAAATTACTTGACTCAGTCGTGAAATGTTGATATTGGTAAGGCTGAAAATAGTAATGATAGTGCCAGACCAATCTCTGAAATTTTTTAGTTTATTAGCACATTAACACAACATGTTCACTTTTCACTAAACGCAAGACTGAACAATAAGTATTATTACAAATTTTGCATTTAGTTGGATATTTTTAATAGAATTATAATTCAAATTGCTTTATTTCCCTGTGCAATGCAGCGTGTGACATATTTTATGAGAAAACTGTGCCGGAAAAGTAAAAAATACAAGAGCACATGTATTTAACATTGAATAAAAGTTTATCTCTCTAATTGATATTTAATTTGAATAAATGTAGTTGGCTAGTATGTTAACCATAGTTCGACTCTTTTTGCTTTCCAGAAATTGCTAGAATTGTCTCGCTTGGCCGATTTAAATAGCTATAAAACCAGGGGAGAAACATCTCAGCTTAGTTGTTGTTTAGATAACTGTTGTTGATTGTAGCCACAGTGAGATAGGATTAGCTTTCTCTGTCCTTTGAATTGAATTCTATTTAATGTTTTAGTAGTTTAAAATATAGCTACTGATTATATTGTGCAATATTGTGTTACTGTATGAGAATCTGACGAAGAATCCAACATTTTGTTCTATTTCTTTTGATTAAAATGGAATTTTTATTAACTTTTTATCGGACTTGTGCATTTAATCTATTATGAACCCTTATGCATGCAACACTTTTTGGTGTCAGAAATAGGATTAAATGCCGTTAACAAGATCGATTGAGGAGCAGTTAACGCAGCTGATAGCAGCCTTAACTGCATTTAAAGAAGAAATGAAAGCAGGCCAAGAATCCATTAAAGAGGAGATGAAAGTAGGTCAAGAAAAGATGGTAGCTGGTCAGGTTTCTGTTAAAGAAGAAATGAAAGCTGTTGAAGAAAAGATGGGAGCTGTTAAAAAAGAAATGAAAGTAGGCCAAGAGGAAATGAAAAGAGAAATCACCTGCATAATAGAAAACAAATCTGAAGCTATGGAGGACAGAATTGACATGGTTGAAAACAGAGTTGGACACATTGAAGAAAGAGTTTCTGCAATTCAATAACAAATTGATGAAAGGGTTCCTGCGGTCGCCAAAGAAGGTGAAAGAAAGAAGAAATTCGTAGCGGCAGCAGGGAGCTTTAGTGATGGTTTTAAATTTGTACGCATGCCTGCTTGTCTCTCTCTGAAGTTATCCACATATGATGGGGACACCACTTAGCAAATATATAACACACAATTTTCATTAGTGGCAGAAGCAAGCAGATGGGATTCCCAAGCTAAGGCCTGTCATCTCACAGCTTTACCGAGAGCAGGCATAGCAGATATCCTTCAAACTCTCCCAGAAAACCGAAGGCTAGACTTCGAAGCTCTATCCGGCACATTGGAACTGCGCTTTGGGTAGAAATGTTTCAAAGACTACAGCAAGCTTCAATTAAAATCCCATCCACAAAAGCCCACCGAAACACATCAGGAGCTCGTCACAGATGTTGAAAGGCTGTCCCAGTTCGCCTTTTCGGAGTGCCAGAGTGAAACAAGGAAAATAGTGTTCCTGCAGTACTTCATTGATGGCATTCGGGATCCTGAAATACAGAAAGCTCTATGAATGGCAGATGTCAAGGATATAAAAAGCGCTCATAGCGTATGCCATGAAATTCGAGGCAGCCCAGCAAGCAACTTGTAAAGATCGCCACCCAGTCAGAGCTGTGCAAGTCTACAAGCTAGTGGATCAAGTGATGGGTCATTTAGATGATTTATCCAGACAAGTATATCTTTGATACGGTGTAGGAGTGAGAGCAAGCTGGCTCTAAAGTGTTGGAAATGTGGTACAGAAGGCCACATATGATGGAATTGCAAAACACCCCAGGGCAATGAAAATAAAGCAGATGATTTTACCAGACAAGTCAGTGCCTTGAGACAGAATAGGAGTGAAAACAAACCACTTCTAAAGTGCTGGAACTGCGGTGTGTAAGGCCACATATGAAGAAACTTCAGAACGCCCCAGAGCATCGAAAATAAGTCAGATGATTTAAACAGACAATTAAATGCCATGAAACGAAAAAGGAGTGACACTGAAGACACATGGAAAAGGAGTGAAAAGTGCTGGAACTGCGGAGCTGAAGGCCACATACGAAAGAACTGCAGGACACAGAAAATAAAACCATTTCCCAGCAATGGCACAGGAAACAAATTAATGACCATACGTGGAACGGAGTTTGAGCAATAGTGAAAAAGCCCGTTTTAAAGCAGAGCTGCAGTGAGTGGCAACAGTAAGGGACTATCCATCAATAGCCATATCTTTGGAAGTGCTGCCTACTATCACACAATATGTGGTGAATATTACAGATCCTTGCTTACTCGGATTAGACTTTTTAAGGAAATACAGTTTCTCCCTAGACTTCAAAAACAACAAACTGCTTTCAACATCAAAGGACATAACTATCATCATCAAAAAGGATCCTCACCTGGAAACACGGATGCTTTGCCTGAAAGACCCTGTTCCGAAAACTGCCGAAATCATACTAGGGTCGAGGAGAAACACAAGACTGCCTGCTATTCTCCATCTCAGGTGCTCTTTGATCATGATCTATGATGCGAGCCCTGTGTGGTCTTGCGTTGTAACAGGAAAGCATCACCTATTGCCCCGACATATGGGCGCACATAAGCATGAAGGATGTCATCTCTATAAACCTGAGCATTCACGGTTCCCCTTGGAAAGACATGGAGGTGTGTGTGTCCACCCAAAGAGATGCCACCCCAAACACAGACACTGCCTGTTCCATATGCATCTCTTTCACGGATGTTTGACAGATGATGGTAGGTTCCAGGTTCTCTCCATATCAAATAACGCCTACTATCGCTTTCTAGACTAAACCTTAACTCATCTATAAAGAGAACAGCCCTCCATTGATCAGGCGTCTAGTGAACATGTTGTCGTGCCCTCTGCAAACGGTCCCTCCTATGGCATGACGGGAGCGGCACACAAATGGCTGGTCGCCTCGGAAACAGACCACCTTCGTGAAGCCTTCTACACACAGTTGATGTTGACACCAACCTTCTGGTGGCTGCAGTAAGGGAGGATCTAAGAAGAGTCGGAGTAGTGGTTCTATTCCTGTGTGCACCTAATGTCAAATATCGGTCATCGGTGCTTGTCGTAACAGTTGGCCATCCTTGTCTTAACCTCTTAGATGCCGAATCTGTGGTTTGAAATTGCCTCCATAGTCTATGAACCACAGAAGGACTCACATTTAGCCATCTGGCCACTTCTGTTTGACTTTGTCCTACTTCTAGGCTCCCTATGGCTCTAAATTGTAGTTCTGCAGGCAAATGATGCCTGGAGGTCATTGTTACGAATTGGCTATCTCAGATTTCTGTTGTCACTATCACAGTGAAATATGTGGGCTTGCTCTCAAACATGGACTATGCTCCTCACAAATAATGTATTCTGAGTGCAGCACCACTTAATTTGCACATTGCAGTTTTACTTAGCTGCTTTTCCTTGGAAACATATTGAAATTTTACACGGTTTGGCCTATTTTTGTGATTTTTCCTTAATTTATGGTAACAAGTATAATTAAAAAATTTTTATTTCCCAGTGCAATGCAGCACGGGACATATTTTAAGAGAAAGCTACGCTGGAAAAGTAAAAATACAAGAGCATGTGCATTTAACATTGACTAAAAGTTTATCTCTGTAATTGATATTCAATTTTGAATAAATGTAGTTGAATAGTATGTTAATCGTTTCCATCTTTTTGCTTTCCAGAAATTGCTATAATTGTCTCCGATTTAAATAGCTATAAATGCCGGAGAGAAACATCTCAGCTTAGTTGTTGATTGTAGCAAATTTGCCATGAGATTGAATTAGCTCTCTCTGTGCTTTGGATTGTGTTCTGTTTAATGTTTTAGTAGTTTAAAATATAGCTACTGATTGTATTACATGATATTGTGCGAATATCTTTGAGGAAGAATCCAGCGTTTGAATAAATTTTTATTAACTCTTTATCAGACTTGTGCATTCAATCTACGAACCAGTATGCACGCAACAATGTTTATTATTCTATATGTATGGGAAGTTTTTCTCACTTCGTATAGTCCTATAAGATCGAGAGAATTGTTGCTTGTATTCATCTTTATATATGCTATCTATAAAACTCAGCCTAATCTCCCAGTTTTTCATTGCATCTTCCTGTTTCCCGGTAGGTCACCCAGTCTTCCCTGCTTTTTAATTTTTAGCTTACTAAGGAAAACGTTTTACAGCAATAAATGAAATTTATTGAATTAAGGAAACTTTAATTAGGCAAATTCCATTCCCTTATCACTAATAATTTTTCTTATTAAATTTTATTTCATCTGAATTGTATTTTTGTCTTATTAAATTTCATTTGATCTGAGTCATCTTAATGTAATGTAAGCATTTTTATGTGAAGTTTCAGGCAGTGTTAAATCAGTTAATATTTCTGTTTAATTTTGTTTAATACATTATATGGTACATTACTAAGTTTATTCACACAAATATATGTGCATTAATTATTAATTTTATTCATTATTTTAAAATATTCTGATAAAGATTCCTGTCACTACTCGGGATTTTCCAAAGAAAATGAAGTTTAGAATATCCAATTAAATGCTAATATATTTTACATCAGAATTAAATTGGGAATAGTTCATCACTGGAACCATGCATTATAAGTCAGCTTGGAGTTCCTTAAAAATGGTGTATATAAAAGCCTTCTGGTTTTATATGTTAATGTATCATTAGGCAGTGTTACCTAATGTAGTGTTGCGAAAAATTCGGCGGTTGCGCCTGTATGTAAGCTTTCCGGCATAGCACTAGGGTTGCCATAAAATAGTGTATGGTAGGATTGCCAGATTGGCGACTTTATCGCCCATTTGGCGACATCCCATGGCCCAATCGGGAAGCTTCTAGAATAATTTCCTGTCGAGATATTTCTCGAAACCTGTGGAACCTAATGAAAAGTTATATAAACCCTTGCGTTTCTGAGAGCCGGCGTTGCGAGCAGTGTGATTAATTGTGATGAGAATTGCAATAGCTGCTGACTGTGATTGCTAAGCTACGCAAGAGTTTTGTGAACGGAAATCATCGAAATAGTGCTTTGCCGTGAAGCTACCTTTACAGTATAGCTTGACAGTGTATTGGTGATT
>KK116107.1:0-23828 GCA_000611955.2 Stegodyphus mimosarum
AAGTGAGTTTTGAGAAGAAATAAATCAATTAAAAAGAGGTAAGTGTGTAAACCCCAAAAGTAATATAGCATCGCTGAATGTGTTTCTCGATAATGTGGGACTAATTAGAGTGGGCGGCTGATTGTCCTATTCGGACCTGCCCGCCAATAGTAAACACCCTGTTGTTTTACCTAGTAAACATCGTTTAACTACAATTATTTTAGAGCATTTTCATTTGAAGTACTTTCATTTAGGATCACAATCTCTATTACATCAGGTACGACAAAGATTCTGGCCACTTAATGGCAGAAACAATTGTAGAAAGATCGTCTACAGATGTGTGACATGTTTTAAGAACAAACCCATCACAGTTCAACAAATAATGGCTGAGTTGCCCAAAGAGCGTGTCACACCATCATACCCATTTAACATAACTGGTGTTGATTTCTGCGGTGTTGATTTAAGAATCAACGTAAGGGAATTTTGAACAAAATCTATGTCGTAGTATATGTATGTATGAGTACAAAAGCCATACACTTAGACTTTGTGACAGACCAAACTAGCCAATCTTTTATTGCAAGATTAAAGCGTTTCTTCTCTAGAAGGGGAAAATGTAGCAGAATAATGAGTGATAATTCTAAAACCTTTATTGGTACTAATGTAGAACTAAAAAAATATCAAAAATTGGTTGAGTGTCCAGATGATAATTTAGCAAAATTTTATACCACTGAAGGTATAGAGTGGAAATTCATTCCTCCCAAGTCACCAAATTTCGGCGGAATTTGGGAGGCCGGGGTTAAATCCTTTAAGAGTCATTTGAAGAGAGTTATTGGCAATCAGTGTTTAACTTTGGAAGAATTCTTAACTGTTTTAACAGAAATTGAAGGAGTATTGAACTCAAGACCGCTTACTCCAATTTCAGCTGATTATAACAATTTTGAAACTTTGACCCCAGGTCACTTTTTGGTTGGCAGACCTATCACAACTCTTGCTGAGCAAGATTTATCCAACATACATGCAAACAGACTTTCTAAATGGCAAAGAATCACTAAATATACACAGAAAATTTGGAAATTATGGAAACGTGATTATCTTAATAATCTACAAGAACGTCACAAATGGAAATTTTTAAAAGACGACGTTCAGTTAGGAACTCTTGTATTAATAAAAGATGAAAATTTGCCTTCAACCAAATGGTTAGTGAGGAGAATAACTAAAGTTTTTCATGGTAGGGATAACAAAGTAAGAGTAGTAACTGTAAGATTGCTTAATCAAAATTTGTTAAAACGAAATGTTCGAGATATATGTATACTTCCTGTAGAATAATTGTCTTATCTTTATTATAAACACCATGTACATTCTTCAGTATGATTTGTTCTTGTTAAGTATTATTGTTGTGCCTTTATATCAATAATATTTGTAATAATAGTTTTGAAATTGCTAATTTCAACGCCGGGAGTGTTTTGTATTAGCTGAGAATTATTAGCGCCAGCCTGTCTCCGACAAAGGAGAATGTTGACGAATAGCGCATGCGCACTAAAAGTAGCGTTGAACTATCGTCTGTGAGAAACTGTTTTTTATACTTTTTTTATTTCCTTTTAGATTTATTGCAGTTTGAATAGAATATGTAGCTTCTTAAAATGATATACATATTTGTGCATTCCGAGTTGCGATTCAGATGTGACGCTGTAAGCAAGGAACCTAGCGCCAGAGTGTCGCTAGGGAAATAAATATATTGAATGTAGAGTACGTTGTTTCTAATATTTGTGTGGTATTATTTTACTGTGATTTATAGTTATCGACGAGAATTAGATTCATTACAACCTATTCACAGTAAAATCAGAACGGCCTACCTGACGAGCTACTCGCCGAGCTGACCACACAACTTCCATCATCCTGATGATTCTTTTCCTCTCGAACTCTGACAGCTGCTGATATTGGCTTCGATGTCGGAGTAACGGCATGTTTACCTCAGCTTTTCCTTAGCAAAAGATTAAGTACACTCCAACAAGCTCTGCTTACCTGTTTTATACTCCAAAAAGAACAAAGTTCAACACCCTGTAGTAGCATTACGCAATGCGCAATCACACTGCGTTTCTAATCGTTTGCATATCTACCCGACATGTACCTTCATGCCAAGTTTCGTTACGATCCCACAATTATTTCTTGGTGCGCAAATCTTTATGGCAATGAGTGTACTTTGCTCTCAAACTGAATCATTTCCAATTCAGACATGCGCTTTCCCCCACAAAGATTTTGAATGAATCTGGACTTTTTTCCCAGAACCCAGTCATTCATTCCTCTACGTTTGATAGGGAATTTTATAATAATTTCTTCCGTGAGGCCGTCATTTTGGGCAAGAAATGGAGTCTTTAGCATAAATTTAGTGGCTTGCAGTTTGCCCTCCACTCTCGCCGTTTCACCATATTAATCTGGTACTAAGTTAAATATCATTTAAATTCACTGCTAGTGATTTTTAAATTCCAGACTTTTTATGTTCAAGATTTGTTTTCTAGATTTGGTAGGAAGATTTGTGCCTTTTTTTAAGTAATCTTTTGAATCCATTTTTAATGGAAAAGTGGAAGAATCGTCTGCCATGATGCACAGATTCCAGTGGGTGTTGCTAACGTTGGTGTTCATACTAGTGTTATGGTACCTTAAAGGCACCAAACTTTAAATACTACAAAATAACTAACTGTTACAATTATATTCTGAAATTAAATAATTTGCCTACAAACAATCTCAAGAGACTAGATCTGTTTATGGCGTTGTGTGAAGTTTTTCAAAAGAACTATTCCGAACAACCCCTAAGACCAAGCAGGAGTACTGGTGTTATGGACATTACACAATATGTCACAAGAAAATGCTCTGAATCAAATAGATAGCCAAGGATATTTATTAAGGCACTATAAAAATGACATGAAATCTTATAACTTAAATTTCCATTATTGTACCAGGATGACAACTAAAAAAATACATTTAGAACTAATTATATTTCACCGTAAAATATTAAATTTTTATGCAGTTTATCAGATTCTGCTGGCCAGCATAAAATACAAAAAAAAAATTTTTAATGAATCACCGAGTATGGTGTCTTAAGTGTCTCCTAATTACGAGAATGATTACTTCGTTCAAAAGAAATTTCTTAATTTTCACAGGAAAAGAAAATTTCATACATTAAATAAGTCCCTTAGGCAGATTGAAAGTATTTACTATTCATGTAGTCCCGTTGGAGAAAAATAAGTACTTTTATTCCTTCATTCAATTATTATTCAATTAAGGGGTAAATCAAAGGGTTAAAGTAGAATTAAAATTTTTATTTTTTTCTTTTTCTTTGCAAAAATGTTAAAAGTTAATCCTCAACCAAAAATAGTAACAACTTAAAGTAAAAAGGTAAAATTTAGATAAGTTTACAAATTTAACAACCTGTCTTAATCCATTATATATAAATTTTAATTACATTCCAAGTTAAAGTTAAAAAGGTCCTAAATAGAGTAAATGCACTGCAATTGCTTAACTTAACAACCTGGATTTAAGATTCAACAGAAAAACTCCTGACAAATAAGTTACATAGATTTAATTATAGTTTAAATATACATATTATTACTTCTTACTTTAATTAATCATAGCTAGAAATTTTCCTTTAATTATTCATAGTTATAATTTTTTCCTTTATTTATTCATATCCATTCCATTATTTTTGTAAATTTAATTATCCTTATTATTTAAGTTCATGTTTACTTAATTAAGGTTGAAAGCTGTCCTTAAGATTCAAGTGAAAGGAGGTAAAGAACGAACAAAAAGTTGAACTCTCTTGAAGGAAATTTTTTTAAGCTTAATTAAGCATTACCCATTGTAACAAAAAAAAGGTGTCTGTTATCATTGAAATTTTAATCTTAGGCTTAGATTACTTTACAAGAAACTACACCTATGACAAGAGAACAAATGGAACTTATCTGCTGCATTATCCCCAGACGACCAATCCGTTAGAAGAAATTGGACAGCTCAGTTACAGATGTTATTCAGGCGACCTGAAGACCCATCCTAGTGGGAAGACGAAAAATGCATAGATGTTTCTAAGAAAAAATCTGGACTCCCCGTCCGTGTGGAAGAAGGTGGAAACTTCAGAAGAATTCAAGGAACGTCAGAGCTCCCAGTCCGTATGGAAAGGATGGCAAGGTGCATAAGTGTATAGAAGCATATCAGATCTCCTTAGACGTACATCGTTTTCTTGTTCCTGTAACACTACCGTCTATGGGAGTGAGCATCAAGCCGAAGGCGGCTTTTGCCGGATAGAGGCCTTGGACATCTAAACTTTTAACGGTCGCCCTGGGTAATCATAGCGGCTCTTCCAGAGGAAGGTAACGCGAGTTCTTCTTAACAGCTGCTTTCCGAGGCAAAAAGAGAGAGAAAAGGCGTGCACTCCGGTTTTAATCGTCCAGAATCCAGAATTTTCCAAATTCACCCAAATTGGGGAAAAAGTATGCAAATCTCGCCAAGCACAAAACAGTGCTGCGAAAATCTAGTTTTTCCCTCTACACACCAAAAAAAATTCCACCTTCGCCATCCCCTTCGCCAACGGAAGAGGGGTGAGGGAAAGAATGTAACAACCCTACTACTCAAGTTGCATGACCGGACGCTGAGCACGACCTTGGATGAAAACTGCTCGAAAAAACGCTCTTTTAGAAGAATAAAACTTTTGACCCGAAATTCAACAATTTTAAGAATTAAATGGGCATATTTCTCCAAGGGAGTGACGTACAATCATGAAAGTAGGTTCATAAGAAAACTAAATTTTTTCTCTCTAAGAGGTATAAATTTCATCCATGTAAATAAAAGGAAATATTTTTTAATTTCAAATATTACGCAGAAAGCAACCGATTTCCCATTGTCTCCTTTTCCCGAAAGCTAGCACTATCGAACTCGTAACTATAAGAATGAGAACCCTGTTTAATTCTGCATAAAAATAATCGATTCAATAACGTAAACGGCACAACTAGTGAAGAGAAATTTATAATAAGAATAAATTAATGCATATAATTATACTCACTCAATAATTAATTATCAAATAAACTGCAATTTAACTACATATTAATCCACAATTCTAATCTGACTAAAATCGCTACATAACAATCCCTCCCCTAACCGGGAAAAATTTTTTTGGCAATTTGGGCTTACTACCGAAATTTATGCTCAAGCTTTAGACTTCGCCTAGGCGTTGGAGTTCATTGCAGTGGGGAATTACTACTCAATCGAATGCCAATTAAGAGAAGATATATATTATTCAAAGTAAAACAAAGGCATAATAAATGCGTTTAATATTCACAAAATAAAGAGCACAATCAAGCATTCTTCCCAGGGGTTTATGCATGAAAATTATAACAGTGTGAGTAGATGCAGGGGAGATAGCTATTTAAGCCATAATTTTCATTTTTTGTAGCAATCAACATGAATGCAAATCTTAAATAAAAGATTTTAATTATCAAATTAATATCTTTAAAATTTTTCTCAGTTAGTGCTGTGCATAACAATAGGAAAGAGGTTACATATAAAAAAATACAATTCGAAAAAGATTTTTATATATGACCCATGTCATTAAAAAGGCGCCCATGATAAATTAAAAAAGTAATGACTTATAAATTGGAAAATGCAATTAAATTAATATATTTTTGTTATTCAAGTACCGCCTGCTTTTTATTATTCGCGGTATGAAATTGTGTTTGACCTCTGTGAATAGAATTCTTTGATCTATTATTCTTATTAAATGCGATGATAAAGTTTTTTTTTTCCTTTAGTGCATTAACCATTCCATTTTAAATAGAAACTTATTCTATATACACCTTTTTTTAATACTGTTCTGTTTGTTTGGTCTCAATTACACATTATCAATGATGGAATTTTAAATCATTATTAAAACAAAACTCAGGTAATAAATTCCGAAACTAAGAAAAAAAACTGAACTTAATTCAGAGAATTAAGAAATTGCTTTGAACATTCAGTCTCGGAAGATGAATGTAACAGCAAAGTTACAACGAGCACTTTGCTTGAAGCTAAAATAAAAAGTCGAATATCGCAAATACGTCATTAAGTGCTCTAAGAAGCATACTTAACAGCAATTATTCGGCAAGAAATGCTTTTTTACTCTTCTGCTTCAGACTAAAATGCATGTAAAAATGTAGAAAATCGTCCAATTAATATATTTTTATGATTCTTGTTTCAAAAGAGGGCGGAAAGTTTGTTATATAATCTGTGAACATTTTAAAATTTATATCCGATACCTTTTTAGATGTTTAAATTTTAAAATTGTAAACGTCAAATAGTCTAAAAATAGAGCGATTTACAATATTTAAATCACAAGGTTCATTGAAAAGCTTTTTTCCGCCTTTTACGATGATGCAAACAGATGACGTAATATTCTGATATGCTTAGTTTGCTTGTTAAAGGAAGATACGTACGAAAAATCGGTCAAACATTAAATATAAAAATTTAAATCGAATTTTGAAAAAAAAATGCCTCTTCATCACATTGCATTGTGATCGACAAAAGAGTGTAAGTGCGAAATTTAAACTTTAAAGGAAGTAGTTTTAAAATCGATGGCAAACCTCCCCTCGCAGTGAAACACTAAATTGACTTAACAGTGAACTAAACGAAAGCTTAACAAGAAAAAGGCCAGATGATCAACTAAATAAAAGCTTAAAAAGAGATCAGCTGACGAAAATCACCGTACAAAATGAGTTCGTCGATCGACAGAAAAACTGATAGTTGCAGACAAAAATCAATTCACTGTGTTAGCAGAATATTCAAGAACCTGTAATTGAAGAAGAGATTTCACCCTTGTATGGATAGGACATCAATGAAGTTGTTTCATACGGACACAACCTCTGGTCACACATCTAAGTCAACTGCTACTTATTAAGCAAAGAACCAGAAATAGGAATACTAAAATGTACCCCACCTAATGAAACACTGATGGAGTGTTAAGTCATCTCACGCTTCTCCTTAGGCTGCGTTCAGACGATGGCATAAATATCATAATTGGTTTAACCCGAGCTTCGTTGCTGGATAACCAGACCTTGCTATGTCGCCAAAACTGATTTATAGTTTTGGCATAAAGTTCGAAGTTTTCGACTGTATGGCGACTTGGTATAAGCGTCGACCAATCAGACAGAACGAGCAAAACCTTTTGAGCGAAAAAACGGAGCTGGAAATCTGTAGACACATCCGCGCACGCAGAAATTTAGCGCCTCTAATTGGCTACAGCTTTTACCTTGTCTCGCAGGTGTGAACGGAAATTTTATGATGACTGCCCCTATCTAAATTATTCTGGCCCTTATTTGGCACCAAATTAAGACCTTCTGAGTTTTTACCTTTTCTGTCTCAGTGTGAAGGCACTTATTCCAAGTCATTCGGCTTTTCAAAATTTTTACCCTTTTAGCCAATCCCCTCTTTTTGATGATCTAAATTCCTGTGATGATGTGGAGGTAAAGGCGTAATTGCCTATGAAATCCGTAAATTGCACTTTCCTTGATCCTTGATCCGCATTTTTAGCCTTATGATTATGCCTCTATGACATTTATACCACCGTCTGAATGGAGCCTTTTGCGCTTTTGATTTAAAACGAGTTTAGGAAAACGGTATCCGAGAACACTGACTTTAGAAAGCTGCTCAAGAGGAGTCAAGGTCAGTGAAGCATACAGGAATTTTTCAAAGGGGGCGAGGGTCGAAAGTCCACCATTCTAGTATCATAGCCATACGCCGCATATTCTTTTGTTTTTATCGATTGTCAGGAACAAAAAACAGTAAAAATTAATAATTGAATAAATAATTAGCATTAATTAATAAAATAAATTATTAATAACAAGCACTTAATTAAATTGCCAGAAAACACAAGAATTTTTGTGATTACTTTTCTCCTAATTCAAAAATAAAAACAGCAGAGCAAATTCATCATTACAGAAGCACCAAGTCATAGAAGAAGAAAAATCTTCACTTTAACCTAAAATTACAAAAGTAAAAACACGATGATTACAGTGTTTTCATTTACAATTACCAGTCTGCTTCTATAGGCATACAAACAGTCACAGAATAAAGTCTACTTTTTTTTTCCTAATTAAAACCATTCGATACTTTTACAGTTTTGCATTACATATTTTTCACTTTTTATATATACAGAAGATGTAGAATGTTCCCGTGTTAATCTGATGCATATTTATTTAATATCCTATAAAATGTTTCACTATTCCTCCTGGGATATATCTATCGATAATCGCTATT
The DNA here is from genome assembly GCA_000611955.2 of Stegodyphus mimosarum. Classification (NCBI taxonomy): domain Eukaryota; kingdom Metazoa; phylum Arthropoda; class Arachnida; order Araneae; family Eresidae; genus Stegodyphus; species Stegodyphus mimosarum. The sequence continues at coordinate 8,254 of KK116107.1, forward strand.
GATAAATTATACTAAACTTTAAAGGAGCCCTTCTGAACAATCATTAAAAGATTTCAGATTTTTAATCTTTTTAGCCCAAAGAGGCTTTGCCCCTGAAGGCCTATTGTTTTCGTTTTGCGACTTTGCGTTGAATCACTATAAATTGATGTATCACTTTTCAAATTGTTGCCACCAAAACTTATCGCCCTGTATTATATTTAAAGGAATTAAATAGTGAAAAATCTGCATAAATATATGTATATTTCTCCAAATGTGATAAAATAACGGTAACTAGAACAATCCAGTTTTAAATAACGAACGTTTCCAGACGAATACGTCCGAATTTGGAATTTGTTTTATTATCTATTTCATATTTTGTAACACTTTAACGAATTTTTGACGAACAAACTCAAACGATTTAAAAGCGAGCAATGGCAACACTCTACGGGGAAAAAACCCCTTTTTATCTAAAGCGCGCGGAACCGTGTATCAGAAATTCTAAAGATATACTCATTTTAAAATTATTTTGTGATATTGCTGTTGAACTGAATTTTATGGTTTAAGTGCGAAGAACATGATATTTAATGAATAAAGGTAACACACAAAACGTTAAAATACGCCCTTTTGGACGTAATTTAAAATCTGAAACTTTTAGGTTCCCCCCCCCCGATTTCATTTATAACTTCCTCAAGAGTGATGATGACGTTGCTTGAATTCAACAGGTGCAAGACATTTAAACGTTTATTATGCATGGTACTTCTTAATTATGTTTTTAGCCTTCTCAAAGTCGGGAAAGATTTCTCGCCTGTGCAATTTGTTATAGGAAGAGTGTACAATTTTTTTTAAAGTCTTTTAACATGAGGATAAAATTCATCATTACAGGACAAATAATATTCAAATGCGGATGGTAAGGAATCACGTTTTAATGTCATCTTAAAGAGTTTAAGCTCGGAACTTAAAATATCTCTGTGCTGTAAAAATAAAGGTTCGCCTTTTGAAAAAATGACGGCCTATTTCGAAATGTCATTTACATTTTCTGCATTATAATTTTGGTTCATCAAGCACAAAAATTTTCCTAGAATACTATTTTGCTTCTGCAATCGTAGTTTGAGTTGTGAGATCATGTTGTTTATAAAAGGAAGAAAAATGCTTCGCCTATAGTATTCTTCGACATTAGCAATTGGAACATTATTACGATAACCTGAGCATTTCCCGGCATAAAACCGGGGCATTTTCAATTCTGCGTTATTTCCTTCTGAACCTTTCAATAATTTTTCAGCTTCGTCATATATTTCTTTAAAAATGCAATCGGCATTAATTTTAAAATCGTCGAGGTTTTCAATTACTATGTCTACGTAATTTAGAGCTTTCCTCAAATCAAAAGTAATTGATTGTAAATATTCTTAAAGCTTTTTAGTTACAGAAAACAACTTACTAAAACACAACAAGGATATTAAGAAACCTAATTTTAATTATGAGGCATGTTCCAAAAAAAAGAGAAGGAAATAATATAGTAGAATCTAATTACAAATATTTCCCGCATGCCCGGAACTGAAGCATATGTCAAAATCTAAAAAAGAAGATTCCAAATCTTTCATTTAAATTCTAATTTACTAATGTTTACATCTGAAACCAAAACGAAAATTACAACTTAAAACAAATTCACTGAATACAGATAACGTTCTCACACAAAAAAAGCTAATTATTATTAGTATTTAGAATTAATTCTCGTTTTCAAGAGTGACGTCGTATTTCATGGAGCTCGTAATAATTTTTCCTGCCATCCTCCCCCCTTGATATGAGAAAAAAGGAATTGAACATTGCACCATTCGTAATCATAAGTCTAATCTCTGGGTTTTCTTGACAGCCCTTCCATGTCTTGTAATATGAGATACTCCGTCATGTGAAACGTGTATGTTTCGCTGTTGAAGCGCTTTTACTGCAGATTGCCTTTCTCTTATTCCTAAGTATCAAAAGTCCTGCAAAATCAGTGCCGGTAATCTGGAACACAGGGGCATCTTAAACTCGATCACTGGGCAATGGGGGCAGGAGGATTGACCCTTTTGCAGGAATATCTTTTACAAACAGTGCAAGATCTCAAGATGGATGAAACAGTTCTTCGGCCAGATAGTAACCAGAATCTTTCTCGTAGAGAATTTAGACGTGAGAAACTCCAACGTGTCCTTTAATTTGATGTTCTTCCATTATTATGCTTTTGACAAGAGGATGGTCACTGGGTAGAATGGCAGCAATTCTAAACTCTGACTCATCATCTCATTGATATACTGATGTTTTCGTCCTAATGATTCCTTGATCTAGAAATGGATTTTGATATACTAAACGCTTATCTTCAACTCCAGCAAAAGATTCAGTTTGTATCAAAGGAATGAAACTTTTCTCCGCTTCATTAAGCTCAGGAACGGTAAGTTCACCCTTCCTTTTCTTCTCATAATTGCAGTTGTGAATAAATCGACAAATCCAAGCCATCATTCTTATAGTCCGGTGGTAAGTCGAGAACCGAAGAGTATTTATTAGACCAACGGTATTTGTGTTTATCAAAGATGGTACAATTTTCTTTTTCGTCTCCTTGTCTACTTCTTCTTCGTTTACAATGAAGTTGTTGCTTGGCCAGTTTTCTCGCGATGAATATAATCATTCCGGCCCCTCCCATTAATGGGATGCGACTAAATAGGGGGCGGAACGTCCTCTGCTGGGCAAACCGGCAGAGTTTATTGTTCCTGCCATGTGCCTCTAGCCATTCCTTGGAGTAAATTGTCTTATTTCCATAACTCTGTTGTGAACAAACACATTCCATACTACATCTCTTTGTATACAGCCCTGTACATTTGAAGGATCAGTTCAAAAACAAACGTTTTGTACTTTGAACGAAATAGAACGATCTTTTAAAATCGACACAGCTAGACGAGCACAAATAATAGCGCGCAGGAGTTCTAACTGAGAAATAGAAATCTCTTTTTCCCATTGGAAGCAATTCTTGTTTTAGCTTGCAGCAAATGAACTTTAAATTTAAATATCTTATCCAGGCTTTTAAAGCCTTGCTATGCGATAAATTCTAGCGAGGGAAGATGTAGGTTTCTCTTATTTCCCATAACAAATTTCTTTTAAGTTTGATACCTTTCCTGAACATCTCAACTTCCCTTGTATTTTCTCGCCAGGATATGAATTTAAAGTTCATTGAAGGGAGTATTTAAACGGGTAAAACTCTGAGTTTATTCAGAGCGTCTTTTCGCTAGACAGCGCACGTTACGTTGCTACCTTGCTGTTACGCCAGTAAGCCTTTTGCCCACTTCGGATTATCGTCACGCCTGTTGGGTTTCGAGAGTCAACTTGTTAGGTTCGAATTAACGAGCTAATCCAACACTATTCTATTTCAGATTCGACTTGAAATATATTCTACGTTTAAGTTCCCACTTCAAGTTGACGGTGTTTTGGAAAGCACAAAGAACCTGCCTTTGTCTTAAACTTTGATTTAATAAAGGATTATTGATTTAATAAAATTTTTTCACCCTTCCTCTGTGCTGGTATTTATTCAGGCCTCTGCGAGAATTCGCTAGCTTCATTGTAGGATCTAGAAATAGGTTATATGGAGTAGGAGAGACAGATCTTATAAGATAAGGATTCGGAAAATGTGTTTTGATGTAACGATGAAGTAACATGAGATATACTCATTCCTGGCTGTTCTTCTCGTTTAATATAAATATGATTCAGTTTTTATTATTTGATTTAAATAATATGAAGATATTGTATTTTGCAAGGCATACTTTCAAAAAGTTGTAAATTTAATCTAAATGAATCTATACAACACAGAGCCATTTTTGGGCGAATCAGGCACTTGCCAGTAATGGGGCACAAATACTGCACACGTAAGGATTTCGAAGGTGATAAAACTGTTTAGAAGAAGCAGATATGAGATTAGTTTCGGATATTAAAAGCTGATGACAAGGCTGTGATGCTAAACTTTCTTTAAAGTAAAGTTTCTTTTCTTTTTTCTTTAAACTGGAATTTCTTAAAGTTTTCATTTGATTTTCTTTATTGAAATCAGGAATGATTTCAAACTGTAACGTGTTAAAAAGGCATCAATATGTACTTTTGTATTGATTTTATTTTTTTTTACTGGAGCGTTTCCTTTAGTATACTTTTAATTGAAGAGAAATAGGTTATTTGAATTCATTAATATAAAAATAGTTTTTTAATTTACTTTTAGCAGAGTAAATATGATAACACTTACTTTCATTTTAGAATCTACGCAATTAAAACTGAATTTCAGTTATTTATTTCAGTCAAATTCAAATTGGCTATATTTTTGAAAAAATAAATAATTCCACTACTTAATTTTGTAAGAATAAATTTACAACTTTTGTTAAAATTAAAAAATAACGAAAATATAAAACTCCGCCTCTTACATTAAAATAAATATTTGTTTGCCCTACAGTAAAAGGCAGCGCAATTATACGGAGTTTTCAGATCCTTCGATTGCCTCTCCAGAAATGATTGACTCTGTTATAAACAAATTTCCAAAGAAATTTATATGTTTATTTAAATGCAGAAAAGAACTGAGGTCTGTTCCAATAAAAAGAATTCAATGAAGTTATATTTTACATTAAAATCAGTTTTTCGCCTGTATGCTGGCAAAGACTTCGCTCTAATTAATCAATATGCGAATTTCCAAGATATCAGAATGAAATTTTTAAATTCCTTGTTAAAATATTCCTTTCATAATTTTCTACGCTTTTTAAATAAGATTGCAAAAAATAGTATATTTTCATTGTTTATTTCTGCAAGTGATACGTTAAAGCAAAACTAGATGTGATTAGATTAGATAATTAAATTAGACATAATTAGAGGGTTAATTTTCAAATTTCTAATAACAAAATAAAATATCTTGCTGGAACAAGTGAAATACGTTAATTTAAAGTAAAATTATTATTTCAAGTTTATCGTTGAGGCCTAAATCGATTTATAGTAATTTTCGTTACATTTATAAAATTTTTTGCAATAGCTTAAATGTTCTTAAAATACAATTTGGAATTCGGTTTCTCTATAAAATGAGTAACTTGTATTTTTATGGCAAATTAATATTAATTTATACTCTTGCGTCACAAATGAAATTTTAACTTTCTTCATGTATAGGTAACTATGAAATGTAATTTCTTTATTTTTATATTGCTATCATTTATTTAAAAAATTAATACCTTAATTATATTCTCTTAATCTCTCAAGTAACAAATACTTTTGAATAGTTGGTTTCATGTTTTTTTAATATGTAAAGAGAAACGAGCTAGTTTTCCTTAGAAGGTTCTCCACAAAGGCATCCCTCTTGTACTTTATCTCATATTAAAAGAACCGAACCTAAACTAGAAAATATTTTTCTTGAACTAAATCTCTTAATAAGGAAATTGGGTTACTTTGTAAGGTTTTAGTTAAACTAACAAAGTTTTATTTTAATTTAAATCTTTCTATCTCTTCTCAGTTTCAACTTCCCGTCTGAAGAAGCGGGCGTTTTCAGCTTATGCTAATTTGAAGTAGAGCCAAGTACTATTTAAACCAGAGGTAGAAACCTCTCAGTGTGAGAGAACTTTTAGTCTCAGATCACGGTCATTCTGTTCGACGTTCGCCTGACCAGCTAGCAGATAAATTCTAAGCCATAGTGCTTACTACGTGATTGCTTATTGAAATAAATCCAAGTGCGCTAGTATTAGTAATTCTTGCTACGCACCATTTAGTTAGAGGCCAACTCCGCGATTAGCTCTGTGAGAAGTTTAAATTTATTTGATTGTTAAGTTAGGGCCCAAGTGTGGTCTTTTACTTTCTGTATCCCTCCCGAGTTGGGAAGTGTGTAAATAATAGTGATTTAATAAAAGAGGATTTTAAATCCCTTTCAAGTGCAGTTATTCTCCAGCACAGTATCTACACCAGAACAAAGCTCATTTTTCAGCTCCCTTTCCAGAGCAGGACCTTAGCAAGTGACTTCACAATGTTTGCAAAACATATGCACAGAACACTCAGTCCTGACAGTGGCGCCAGAAGAAAAATAAGAGGATGGCCTGAAAGACGAGAAGACGAACCTGAGATACCAGCTGTACCTGTCCAGAATCCTGAGATAGCACCTCCTGGCCTAGAAGGATTTGGCTACATCGTACAAACCATGCGAGCAGCCATGAAGCCAGCGGCAAGTTTTGACGGCAAGACCGCCGTAATTAATTTCCTAGAAAAGCTAGACTCCCACTTCATGCTATATCCAGTTCATGAATTTCAGAAAGTCGCTCTCGCTATTAGCGCTTTGAAGGGCCAAGCGCAAAGTTGGTTCAAGTGCATTGGAAAGAATCTCTTGGGGGAACCAGGAAGCCCCACATATACGTATGAGAATTTCAAAAATTCCTTAGTGAAAGCATTTCCTGTGATACGAGACCGAGCCAGACTGGAAGCGGAACTTTTTGAGTCGATATAAAAAAATAGAAAATTCGTCTAATTTTATTTTGAGAAAAATTCAAGTTTTCAAGCTTTTGTATGGAAGTGGCCCGGATCCTGAAGATATTCAAATTATACTTCCTAGGCTACTGCCCCAAGTTCAAGATTTCATCGAGCTAAGAAACCCAACGACGTTAGACAGATTATTTGAGCTCGCAGTACAATTTGAAAGCCGAAGAACAGCCGACAACGAGCGACGACGCCAATTTGAGCGAAGAAGTCAGTGGAGTTCGCCAAGACCCCAGCAGAAGCAAAATCAAAGTTACGGGAATAAGGCGAAGCAATGGCCGAAGAAAGATGTGTCTCCTAAATCGAGCGACGAACGAAGGGAATTCAATAGAAGAACAAGCAAAGATTCCAATGGCAACCAGAATAAGAAGAATCTAAACTAAGATGGATTTCTTCGAGGAAGGTGAAGAAGTCCGAAGCAGCGCAAAACCCTTCCAAAATCAATTTAAACACCATGGTCGTGAAGAATTTGAGTTTACCGAAGATTGAAGTTCTAATTAACAACATACCGGTGACAGCTCTCTTAGATACAGGAGCCCAAAGCAGCTTTATATCGGAAAGATTTTTCAAGAAGCACTTTGGCCGTTACAGAAGTTTTAGTGCAAGAGATACGAATGTCATAGCGTCCCAAGGGGAGAAGTGTAGCTGCTTAGGCAAAGTACCCTTGTTCGTGCGTATCAACGGCGAGCAGGCAAAAATCTTATTTTATATTGTGCGAAACTTATAAGGTTTCTCCTTCAATCTCTTAACTTTCTTGCTCAGCATATGCTGTGAAATCCTATGTGGAGGACAGTGAGCAAATCTAGGCTGTGTCCTTTAGTGTTGAAGAACTACAAAGTCAGAAAGAGCCCCTAGTGACCCTAAGTGACCCTTTAATTCAAATAATTACAACTCTCCAACTTGAGAGTAAGCCACTACTTGGGCTGAACTAAAGAATTATGAAATAAAGTGTGTTAGCAATTCAAATACCTAAATTTAACGTTAAGTAGGACGGCGAGGGAAGCCTAACGCTCAGTGAAATGCAATAATGCGAATTTCACTAGCAAGAACTAGTAATTGCAATTTGCCTATGAAGGCGAACTTTCAGTAGACAGAGGAAATCTTTGCGCGCACAGCCTTACGGCGATAAATCCAAGACTCTGTTTTCCCCCTCGTTAACTCCTGCCTTTTAAACTGCTATCACATATATGCGATTTGCATAAATATCTCGCTCGCGCTAAATTCGGGCAGCAACTGAAACTTTGAGATATCGATAGGAAAGTTCAAACTAAAAATAACTTGGTTAATTAAAATAATGAATGCTACATAGTTACAGTTATTCATTTATTTAAAACGGGTTTTATGGGCTTCACTTTTTTATGCTTCTGGGGAAGCTACCACGGGTATGTTTGTAATGACAGATATATAGGGCTGAGTCAGAAATATGTCAGTTGGTGCATTTGAGAAGTTACAGATGCTATTTTCTTGACTATTTTCACCAAATGTATAAAATTTTACAGTAAATACTTTTTTCAACAAAATAAAAATCAAATTAGGATTCAATCGAAAGTTTGGATTTTCTGGTGTCATCGGCGCTGTAGAGGGTACCCACGTATCTATAATTGCAGCTAATGGCACGGAACAATGCCAAAGTTTATTTATATAAACTGAAAATCCTACCATTCGCTTAATGTGCAGTTGCTATGTAATGTATGTGTGTGCGTTCATATGCAAGATGATATGTTTTGTGATTTAACCTATAGTTATGTAACTTTTATTTTAATTTCTATTACTTTCACTAAAAATTTGTTATATTTTACTCATTAGTAAATCGTTTTTTAATTCACTATAAGGTTTATCCTAATTCTAAAACAGTTTTTTTAAGTTTATGCACCTTTCCTATCCTTTCTAGCTTCAGCTTACAATTTCCTACCAGAATGTATTTCCAGAAACGCGTTTACTGCAAATAAGTAGTATTTAAGTCGATGCTTCACTGACTTCGTTAGAGAGCCCGAGTTCCTGTCTAGGGCACGTTTGCCTTTGGCTACGTCTCTCTCTAAGCTATTGCTACGCTCGGCCGTACTTTAGGCCCCTGATTAGCTTCGCAGACTTAATTGAGATTTAGGGGCCAACTATTTAAAATCTTGATAGCTTTGGCTATATCTTTAAGTTAAGCCTTAGTTAAGTTTTAATTCTTATTAATTTAAGTTCAAGCCAAAGTGGAGGCTTTGCTGTACGCTCCGAGACAGGAGCTGACTGTGTCATATTTATTTTGAGAAATAAAGGGTAGTTAACCCTTCTTGAGTCTCACGCCTCTGTTCACACACTCAAGCGATTATTTGCTTAACAGTGCTTTTATTATTATTTGCTTATCAGTGGTTAAGGGGGTTTCTATCACTGAATTGTGAAATAAAAGGGTGAAACCCCACATTTAGCGCACGACTTGTTAATGAACCAAGCGGCGAGGTAGTGAAGATCTCACGTTGACTCCTCCGACCTTTCAATTCCCTCAGCCTCAAGCAAACCCAATGGAGGATTTCATATTTATCGTGGAAACGATGAGAGCGGCACTGAAGCCAGCCGCAGTGTTTGACCGTAAAGGTTCCGTGATGGCTTTTCTGGAGTAGCTGGATCTACATTTCACGTTATATCCTGTGAACAAGCTGCTGAAAATTATCATCACTACATCGAACTTAAAAGGCCAAGCTCTCAGTTGCTACAAAAATATTGGTAAGACATCGTCGGGTGATCCAGGTTCGGAAACGTACAGTTGGGAGAATTTTAAAACATCGTTATTGAAAGCATTCCTAGTTGTGAAAAACCGTGCGAAGTTGGAATCCGAATTGTTTAGCAAATATCAAACAAATTTCAATGAATTACGGACTTCATCCTAAGGAAGATCCAAATTTTCAATTTGCTATGTGGAAAAATGTCCGACAAAGAAATTATCGAAGTCATATTGGCGCGGCTACTCCCGTCAATCCAGGACTTTCTTGAACTCAGGAATCCGCAAACCCTGGAAAGCTTATTTGAATTAGCAGTAAAATTTCAGAGCAGGCTAAAGGCGAATGGCCGAAAACGCGCGTACGGGCATATTTAGGCTGTATTCAAGATTTCACTCTCAGAAGAAACCACAAGGTTAGCAGAATCTGTATCGGCAATCGGGAAAGGTTTCAAAACCAGATAAGAAGAAGATTGGTCAGTCCAAAACGTGGAGAAATAAAAAACAGCAGGATCAAGGGGCAAGAAGAGGGCTAGGCCCAAACTGAATACTGTTAGAGATACTAGAAACCCTTTATAGTAGCTTTAAATACGGTAGTCGTACGAAATTTGGCTTTGCCAGAGATCCATATACTATTAGTAAACGATGTCCGTACTACCGCCTTACTAGATACTGAGGCTCAATACAGCTAACTATCGCAGACTTTTTTAAAAAGTATTTTTATCGCTATAGATTATTTAAAACAACAGGACAACGGGTGATTGCTGCCCAAGGCAAACAGTGTGTCTGCATAAGAAAAGTGGAGCTGCATGTTCAAATAAAGAACGAGATTCAAAAAGTGAATTTTTTGGTTCTAAGGAATTTGTTCTGCTCTGAAGAAGCCGAAATTTTGTAGTTCTTGGGAAAAGAATGCTACAAGGTTCAAACTGTTCAATAGCAGAACTAAGTATTTAAACATGTGTTCAAAATATGCTACCCTGTTATATTTTGTGTGCGGGGATGTCAATGGTCAGATGTGGTTTGTAAAATTATTACTGTCGGTAATAATCTAAATTAATCAGTAAATCTTAGTTATCATCGTCGGTCAGGTAATGTTTTCCTAGAAGAATATCCGAACGAGGAAATAGTTGGCGAAATGACCAACTGAATATGTAATCTATCTTTAAAAAGTTAGCTATGATTGTGGCAACGGATATGTTTGTTTAATAAACAAATTGAGCTTAAAGCTTTGTAAGTGTAAGATTGAAATGCTGTAGGGTTTAGTTAGAAAATGGTGTGCGATAAATGTAAGTTGCTAAAATTTAATAACTATTTAATAATGTAACCGTTTCAAAATCCTCTGTAGATCATATATCTAATAGAAAATCACAATGTGCGGTGTGAGAATAGCACATAAGCTAAATAAAATATGGTAGCATTGCTATTGATAAAAAAAATAAGTGATATAATTTTACGCTTCTTTTGAAGAGCAATAAGGTTACATTCTTTATTTATTATTCTTTATTACTTTGGAAATGTGTAATGCTAACTTCTGACTCATTAAAAACTTCAAATGCTATTAACTGCCTCACAAACTCCTTTCCAAACTCAAAATATTTATAATTATATGGATTTGATAGATATTTAATGCGTATTCAATGGATTTAAGAGGGCATTATGTTTTTTTTTATGACCTTAAAGCAAGTTTTTGTATATTATATTGTTATATGATCCTAAAACATTGCAGAATAAAATACAGCCCTCTGGAACAGCTCCAGTATAAGTCCTTTTGGCGATTTTTTGATTTGACGACAAAGACCCCGCTTTGAGGATCGGAAAAATATGGCGGATCGTTAACAAAACTCGTTAAGGATAAACTAGATTAAATAACAATCCTAAAAAATACACTCTTATTAAAATACTGCAAAAAACAGTCTATCTCTAATTTTTTAATACTTAGTACTGCTAAGATAAATTCCTGAAACACTGCCATAAATGAACTGTATGTTATGAGTAATGAAATTTTAAAAAGGTTAATAAATGCATTTAAAGCTATCTGTTACTTTAGTTTCTGTTATTCAAAGTAAATAAAAAAATGTTTCAAGTTGAAGCAAATTGAATTAAGTTATCAGAACAAATAAATTTTGTACCAGTGTTAGAAATACTTTTTATAGATTAAATTATTTAAATGTAGTAATAATATTGTAAAGTGTGTAATTTTTAATCACTTAATTTAAATTTATTACAAGTAATTTATGATTATAATTTAAAAACTAAAATTATCATAACGAGTAAATTTTGTACCAATGGTAATAATACACAACAACAATTGTCGGTGAAAATGCGCTTTAGCCCACTGCTTGGCGATGTTTTGAAAATCGCCAATTCGGCGCGTTTCTGCGAAACGTCTTTGCAATTAATTGCAACCTTCCCGACACGCTCCGCAAAAACCTATTGTAAACAAAACATAGAATTCTAAACCATAAATTAGTATGGAAACTGTTGCCACAAAAATATAATAAAATAATATGCAAAATGAACATTACGATCATTAAAATATTTGTCAGTTACCTTTAAATTAATTATTTACATTTTATGTTGTAATACTTACACATTTTATGCCGTTACATAACCTTCCCGACACGCTCCGCGAAAACGTAACCAAAATGGCATCCCAGAAAGAAGGAATTTTTTTTAAAAGGGCATTAAAATTACAAACGATACCATGTACACACCGTTCCGTTTTAACTTAAAAAAAAATCTGAGAATTGCACAATGTAGGCAACGTACACAAATAAACAAAATAAGCTAGAATAACGAAAATAAATTACAAGAAAATGCCATGTGCACAGCGTTCCTTTTAAACTTAAAAAAAACTTCAGCGAATTGCACAATGTAGGCAACGTACACAAATCAACAAAATAAGCTAAAATAACGAAAATAAATTACAAGAAAATGCCATGTGCACAGCGTTCCGTTTTAACTTAAAAAAAACATCAGCGAATTGCACAATGTAGGCAATGTGCACAAATCAACAAAATAAAATAAATTGCAAACGATACCAGCGTTCTGTTCTTCAGCTGAGCCAAATTATTTCAATAAAAGGCAACAAAATATAAAAATTAAGCAACTTGCACTTCCAATAAAGTAATAAATGTACATGTACATTCACTCACCTCTCTCAGCATCACAGCTAAATCCATACCGACTCGGTATTTAGCGAAATATAAGGTACGAAAATAGCAAACACTCAACACAAAAACACCGCATTCAAAGAATACAACGACAACTGAAATAACTACTTAAATTAACACGTAAGAATTTCGAATAAACCGCTACGTCATCTCACATTACCAATAAAACCGTTCTTTATCAAATAGGAAATACGCATGCGCGAAAACTACATGTTTCTGTAGCTTCAAAATACCCAGTCAGCCATGTTCGCGAATATACGGAGTTACCCATGTTGGCGCGTTTATTGCTCATTCAAAAACAATCGCCGCCAAGCAGTGGGCTAAAGCGCATTTGGGCCCAATTGTCATAACTGATGATTTCTGTGAAAAATTTGAACAGTCATTGAAATCCACTAGTGGTGGAGTGATAAGCCACTGAACACTGGTAGTTCAGGTAGCTATATGGAAGTTTTTGTGGTTTTCCTAACATGTAATGTGAATCTGAGCCAGTTTCTCTTAAAAGGTTCCTTATGAAGGCATCTTTCCTCTGCTAGCCTGCATATATATTTATTTTCTATTCATAAATACTGTTCTCGCTTCTTAAATACAGATCCGTATATTTTGTTTGCCCTTTTACAATAACTACCAGGCAACAAAAGTTAGTTTGTTTTAATAAAGAAAAAGAATGTTTTTAATTATGAGTTAAAGGAAATATTTTGAAAAGTAATGTTACTTTTTGTTTTTCTATGCTGTACACTGCTGTAGCTATCCACATAATTTTTTTATGAAAGTCTTACGCAGCAATGGTTTAAATTTGTGATAATAATATTGTAGTTACCTCACATTTTTCATTATATTAAATTAATTGATTTCTTAGAAAATAAGTCTTATTTCTGAAGTGAAGATGTGTTGTATGTTTAGGTCGAAAAATCTGGTCAATATGTTTGCAAAATCTTGTTCAGTTTTGGACAGCATTTAAGTAAAATTAAGTAACCTGTCTGTATGTGTTGCAAACAAAAATATATATTTCACAATTTCATGTCGTGAATAATTAATCAGAGAACAAAGTATAATACAAGGTTACTTTATTTTGTAACCAGAGTTATTTTATGTTTGGCATCTTTACTGATACTTCCCCTGTCCGTTTTCCCATCAGAAAGCAAATGAGGTTTTTAGTTTGTAAAACAAAGCATGTTTTTCCTATCAAAGCCATGTTACTACTTTGTTAAATAAGATAAGATTTGTAGTCTTCAGTCTTGCGTTATAATTGCAGATAGCTGAATTCCATCCCGGTTAAGTTTTGAGCCAACTTTGCATTAAATTGATTTGTGTAACCTTTGACTTTTACTAGTTTATTTCAATTAAATTTTAGATTTGAACTTAATTGTTATTATAAGTTATCTTGCCACAAGTGGTTGACTGAGTCATAAGCACAAAGTGCACCTTCTGTTCTTATTTAGTTTTAAAAAAGTATCTTTTACACCCTTCTTATGATTCAGTTGTTACTTTAGATGTAACAATAATTTGCTTAATGTCTCCCTAACCTTTAGTTACACTAATTGACTGCAAAGAATATATCTAGACTTTATAATAATTACATTTAAAGATGTAGAAGTCAGTATTTAAGTACATTTTTGTACTTAAATTTTTATATATAAATTGTACACTTTTATTACAAAAAAATTCAGATTTCTGTTAGATTAAATGTCTGAGTAATGTAGAAAATTTGCATAAAATTTTAAATAAAAAGTCAACTGTTATGTCAATGTACTATTAATAAAAGTAAGGATATTGAATGAAGGCTATTAGATTGTGGGATTTACAAAATTTGAGAACTGTAAATTATGAGCAACATATTCCATAAACTAGGAACATTATATTTTTTTATGGTCAGACAAATTATAAAAATCTTATAAAAGCAATAATGAAAACCTGATTTTGCTGTATGAATTCACACAATTACACATCCCTATAGTTCTAATTTAAGAAATGAAGCAAAAAAGTATTTTTAGACCATCGTAATTTTGCTCATGATCCAATTTAAGAAACATGCAAGAAGTTTAAATTTGCATGTTGTACCTTAGCGAAGGAAACACGAAAAGTTTACCTCGTACTACTGAAAATCTGTTTTTTGGGGGGGGGGTAGAGCAGAGTTGACATTTGAAAAAATGTGATGTAATATTAAAAGCATCAGTTTTAACTATCAAATTTTGGCTTATTTAAAAATGATATTTTAAAATTTGTTTTTATATTGTGCTTTCCTAACACTAAGCAAAACTTGCAATTTATCCCTTCTTGTTTTAATTCATGTGTAGTAAATATTATGTTTGAAAAGCTAAATTTGACTTGCATGTGGTACTAATGTGTGGCACATCTGTTCCATAAATTAACATAAAATCGTTTTCATGTTGCTGCACCCTTTGTGTGTGGTATAAATATGCTTGTGCCCCCTCTCTTCTTAGCAGATTTTTTTTGCTTTTGAGAAAGAGGGACTTAGACCTGTGTGCCCTCAAAATTGATAGAGTTTCAATTACGTCTTTATTGAATGCAAGGTTATATATTAGCCAAAATTTATGGTATGCCTCTAAATACTACAGTTCTTATTTTCTAAATTCTGCATATTTTACATTTAAAATTTCTTTTCCCTGTTATCCTATAATCATTGTATTTATTTTGCATTAATTTCCTATCCAATGCAAAATATTTGCTCTATTTTTGTATTAAAATTCTAATGTGGATACCATGTGACTTCCATGTTCACCTATTAAATTATATACATTTTTTGCTGCACTTCATATAAGTTTATTTCTTCAAAGTATTCTAATTGAATTAACCAGTCCCTCAAGGCAAGTTGAAAATGATGTCAAAAATTGCAAATTTTGAAATTAAGTATCCTGGTTAATTTTTTTCGTATGGGAGTCAAATTTCTTGTATTTTTATTTTTTCATAATGAGTATAAAACATTCCCAAATGTACCTATAGGGACCAGAGACTGCATTAAGATTTATATTGTATTATTTCTTCAAAATGAATTTTTTTTTTTTAAATTTGAAATTTGCCAAATTATTTAAAACACTTCTGTAATTGGAAGTACAGTGAAATAAGAGCTGGGTAAGGAGGTGGATATATACAATGCAGTATATAAAGTCCAAAATCTGGATGTCTAGTGATCTAAAATCCAGACCTCTGGATCACCAGCAACCCTTTTTTTAAGATTTTTTTTTTTTTTTTTTTGTTTTTTACAT
>KK116107.1:23838-61124 GCA_000611955.2 Stegodyphus mimosarum
TGTTTTTTTTTTTTTTTGTGATTTATACATACAAATTTGATATTTTTTCAGAATATATGTGGACAGGCCCATTTTGTAATTTCACTTCTGCATCAATGTCAACCTGGCGAATCATTATTTATTATTTTTTCCTTTTATCATGACATGACAATCAGTAGACTGCAACTACAACTTCAGAAATGATTTATGCAGCAATGTCTAAACTTTTTTTTTAATATTAGTAATTGAATGAGAAAGAACATGATAATCTTTTATGTAGAAAACAGGCCCATTTTGTAATTTCACTTCTGCATCAATGTCAACCTGGCGAATCATTATTTATTATTTTTTCCTTTTATCATGACATGACAATCAGTAGACTGCAACTACAACTTCAGAAATGATTTATGCAGCAATGTCTAAACTTTTTTTTTAATATTAGTAATTGAATGAGAAAGAACATGATAATCTTTTATGTAGAAAAAAAGAAAAAGAGTACTTATAATGCACAGATTAAAAAGAGTATTTGGTGATTAATATAGATTGTTGCTAATTCTGCTGCGAAATGTTGATTGTGCAGACAGAAAAAAATTTAAAAGAAATTTCTTCCAATGCACAAAGAGCAGATTTTGTAAATGATACTCTTAGGCCAGAATATTGCATTTAGTGCTGTTTGAATTGAGAATAACAGATTTGTTATTCGGATAAGCTCAGAATCAGTGCCAGAGCTGGTACAGATCTACCAGGCATCAGAATTCAGGGGACAGAAAATTTTAGAATTTAGTGAAGCATCAAGTAACATGGCAACAAGGATGCAATGAAGCAACAAGGATGGTAAAAGTTTTATAATTTAGGGAGGTGCTTGAATTTTAGGAGGTGGAGAATTTTAGACATGCAGAGATTACATCAGGATACAAAACTAGCATCGGCCATGGATAAGTATGTATGACAGTTTATTTATTCTAGACTCGGATAAGCCTTAAGCATATGTAAAAAATAGGTGAACCTATTTTTTATTATAATAAAGTATATTTTTATTATAATAAAGTATAATAAAAACTATTATAATTCAAGCATAACTTTATCAGAGTGCGATAGACTCGACAAAATTTAGCGGAACATGTCTTTAGTTGCCATTCTCCTGATACATCACCAGCAATGTATAGTGGACACCAGCTAAGCTTTATGATGATAGCCATAAATTTCAAGGTGTTCAGATAATGCAAAAGCAAAGTAAAATTTTCTAATTAATGGAATTCTTTAAGAAATGTGGAGAAGTGGTAATAAATGCAGACAACGTAACAGAAGTTTTTTCTTTATGATAATGATGCTCCAATCAGTAATCAACTAATGGATAGTAAAATCTGTAGTATAGCTCTAAATCCAGAAGATATCACTACTGGTAATGAAGAAACATACCACAGCGGTTGTTGAGAATGAAAAAATTTTGAAGGCTAATTTAGTGGGAACACTTGATGCAGCAAAGACAGGACTTCAACAGTGGAACTTTGGAACTGAACAAGAAACTGTAGCTATCTAAAAAATTAAAGAGAACGTATTAGCACAAAAATGGAGCACATTATGCAAATTTGCATTGAAATAAATGTTTATTAAAACAAACAAATAAATATTAAGCTTTTTTTTTAATAAATTTAGATTCCCTTAAGATCATAATAGCTTTGTTATTCCATAAATCACTAGTTCATATTTTTAATTTTATAATTTCTACATGCCATCTTACTAGATTTAAACTGATGATGTAATATCCGAAAAAATTCCCAAGTCCAGAATCGCTGATGTCCTGATGAGTCTGGTCCTTGGATTTTGCACTGTATATTATACTTTTGATGTGACTAATTGCAGTAAGAAAGGGAGGTGAAAAACTATACTGTATAGCAGGCCTTTATACAAAATTTTAACATTCAGCTGCTAATCATTTTTGAGTTATGCTAGGTACATGTGTGTGTAGCTACATACAGACATCATGAAAAAATCCATTTTACAATCTGTTTTGGAATAAAGATTCCTTTATTCTGCTTGCAAAAAACGTCATGCAAAAAAATAGTCAAAAGAATTCAGGAACTGTCAAAATGGATATTTCTATTGGAATCTGAAACTCAAAATTTTTTGCTGTTCTAATACTTCTTTTACTTCATAGAAGGACATAAAAAGGAGAATTTTGATTATTCTTCATATCTTGGTACCTTGTGTATTTACAGTGTTTCTTTTACTAGTTATTAATTTTACAGTTTTCTTCTTGAGTAAAAATTGTATGACTTTCAGTCATGATTGTATATTTTGTAATCGGTCAATAATCACAGAGCAGCTATACCTTGATGAATAAATTCAAGTAAAAAAAAAAAAATTCTTTCAAAATTTTAATTTCTTATTGGCTGTTTATGTTTACCTTATAGTAATGTTTTTTACAATTAATTTAATTTATTTACTTAAGTTTTGTTTCAACTATTGATACATTATTGCTTAGTTTTGATTTATGTCCAGATATAGTCAGAGATGTGGCTTTAATGAAAATTCATTTAAAATCAAGGAATTTTTAACTATTATTTTTTTTATCTCTTATTATTATTATTATTGCTTTTGTTGAGTATCATATGACTATATTTTGTATTGATTTGCTTTTGTTTACATTTAGTTTGTTACTATGTAAGATTTCATTTTCATTTTAATTTTGTTTATTATGTTATATTAAACTTTAATAAAAGTTTTCTCATCTTATTCTATTTAAGGAGAAAATCTATAGCTATAAAGTTACCTAATTTATTAATTTACATGGTAGGTATATAAACTAGGAAATGATATTACCTAATTTTGTAAATAATTTTGCAACATTTGCATTTTGTTACTTTTCAACCAAATTTATGTTTAAGAAATGAAATTATGACTGAATACTTACAAAAATTATTTCAAGAAAATGTGTTTTTGTCGATTTTAAATGTGATTTATTTAAGTAACTTGAGTTTTTAACTTTAAAAAAATAGTTTTGTAATGTATGTTTTTTTACTCGTAAAAGTAAATTTGAAAGGCTATGTTCTTAGTGAATGTCTGTGTTTTATTGCAGGTGAGAAGAAATTAGGGAAGGTTATAACTCCTGATCCATGGAAAGCGGGAGCAAGGAATACAACGGGTAAGGATTTTTCCTGTTCCTTGTTTTATTTGCAAATATAGATCCCGAATAATACAGCCATGATATAATTTAAAAAATAATGTAATTATTTAGTCAGACTATATGACATTTACATTTTAATACCTTAATAAAAGCCATCAAATTTCAGAATGCACCAAACTCTGGAATATATATTTGCATAATAGTTCTTGGTGATCCTGTGGACCGTGAAACTGGCATTGAACAGTGTGATGTAGTGCCAGTTATGGATAAGGTTAACATAACACCTGTTCTTTTGTTTAATGTAACCTCAACTGATTCTTTATAAGACACCTTTTGTTTTTATGAACAAGGATATAAATTGACCATTACTGCTGTATTTTCTTGCATTTTGGATGAAAAAAAAAGTTAATTTGGGATTTACTTTTTACAGAACAACAATCAGTAGATTATCTTCACAGTTATAGGATCCTGCCATTAAAAAAAAAAAAAAAGTATATTATTGAAGATTATCATTTCTGGGGAAGTTTGTACATATTGCTTTAAACAACTTTTCTGCTAAAATCAATAGTAGATAGTGACAAAATCTTTTTAACAAGCACAAGAATTAGGTGGGTCAAATTCTGATTTTTATTAAATAAAGAGGCCTTCAGAATTTTGTGAAAATGGTTGGTGTACCTTTGGCAGGATCTTCGTCAACTTTGTACTTGTAGGAATAAAATATAAAGTGATTAATTCTTCAATGGTAAAAAGGGGCAACATCACCATATTTATATGCATTCTTTTTGTTGTGTTCCAGGTTCCATAAGTGTTTATGCCAAACTGGGATATATTTTGGCTTAAACTCATTTTTAAAACATGCCATTGTGGGATTTGCTTGTAATGGAGGAAATTGTTGTATAATTTCTACAGAAATACACAATTTTTTCCATAAAACCTCTAAAGAGAATAACAGTTTTGAGTCTATTCTTAAAGTGATTGCCATGAAATTTCTACAAGAACAAAAGAAACAAAACCTGTTTTAATTTGTTGATTGATTTTTCAGTGAAATTAAATTAAAATGTGAAATATGTATATGCATTTGGTACTGCTTAATGTGATCACTATCTTCATGGCTATTTGGATAATGTTTAATGATGAGAAAAAATACTCTTCAAAATAACAATAAAATGGAACTCGTGCAATATAGATGCAAGAAGAAACATATAAATATGCACTTTAACAGCATCTTGAATATTAAAATTCAAAAATTTGTCTGTAAAATTCAGAAGAGAACTTACCAAGATAAAATAAAAATCAGGCAGTAGATAAAGTCAGGGGATTTTACTCGTTATTCTTCCCCCCCTTTCTCAAAGGAGCAAGCCAGAGAAATTCTGTAGAATTTATTTTTGCTCCAGTCTAATCGTCCTCAGAATTGATTATCAGAGTTACTTAGAATCTGCATCAAACTAAAATTGGTTTTTTCTTTGTCTAATTTTAAAATGTTGACTGAGATAAAAGTTAAGCTATTGTCTTCATTTTCATTTCATTTGAAATGATTTAACAACTAAATGCCTTTCTTGATAACATTTCTATGCCATATGGGAATTTTAAAATTTTATTTTGACCTTTTTTGCTGACTTTATTCAGTTCAAAAAATTTTTTCTCTGATTTGTTGATCATTTGACTAAATTATTGATCCCAATTTAAGTGAAGCATTTCCCATGTTTTCGTTACAGTTGGGTGGAACTTAGTCAATTTGATAAAGATATCCGATTGATAATATAAACCGTGATTGTATTAACCAGCATCTACTGTAATGCAATAAAAGTTCATCTGCCCGGAAAGCTAAAGAAATGCTGAAGACTGGATAAATGAAAGTTCTGGATCGTTAATTGTATCAAAAGCGCATTTCCTGGAAGAAAATCTGACTGAATGAAAGAAAAAAATATTTGATCTGAAATTATAAATAAACAATAATTTTATTTATTATTGAAAGCCTACATTTAAAATTATGTAAAATTTTGGAAATATGTTGCATTACCAACATGAAAGCCAATGTATTTTCGTAAACCTTAAACATAAAAAACGTCTTGGTAAAAATATATGTACGGGTGCGCCTTGGCGAAAATTAGCGATTTTTGGTGGTACATGGACTCTTGAGTTTGTGCAATTCTTTGACTTGTTATTTTGACTTTGTGTAGTGGCAATTTTTGGTACTACACAAAGCCAAAATAACAATTCAAAGAATTGCAGAAACTTGGTATCCATGTACACATCGACCTATTTTTACTCAAAAAAACATCAGAGAATTGCACAAATGGCGGCATTGCGCATGCCCTTTACTTTGTCCATATACACATCGATCTATTTTCACTTACAAAGTTAAAGGAGCACCCGCTTCTACACTAGAGCCAAACAAAAAGTATATCATATCAGTAAACTAGATTTTAAATCAAAGAATGAAATAACATAGAAAAGGAAATTCATTCTTATTGTATCTAAGCACTAAATAAAGGAAATAGCCATAGAAATTTCTGTGTCTTCAGTCTGTGGCACATAAAATTCCTTAACAGCGTCCAAAAACTTTCCTCAGACCATGTTTTCTTTCTAATGGAACACTTTATGTGGTGAGCATTTAAACCTTTCTTGCGACAAAGCCATCTGAACGATCTTTATGTTCGACCATATGCATTTCCTCTGTACAAACAGAACACTTATAATTCTGTTGAATTACATCCAACAAAGCTTCTTTTCTTCAGTACTCAACCGTTTAAAAAAAAAGTAAAAAAACTTCCACTCTCTCATTCTGTACCACGAAACACCCAGTTTACCACCGGCAGCCATTTTATGATGCAAAGCATGCAACACACAAACAAGCCCTTACAAATTTTTTCCAATCAGTCAAATTCACTGCAATCACGTAACCAATTAACTCGTAATAGGGTTTCTATAACATTCAACTACTCAGGTTACCATTAATGAAACAACAACTTAGCGATAATCCAAGGGGCACCCTTAAATATACGCTAACCTACATCTTAATTAGTTTAAATCATATCAATCCTTGAATTGGCAGAGATCATGGCTAAACCTATGCTGAGCATACCAACAAAAATTTGAAGGAGGTAATATTTTATTTAGTTATATAATTCTGCAATTTTTTTATACATTAAAAGGTAAAAGTTGCTCCTCGATGTCAGTGGTTTTCGGAACTTTTTTTAAAAGCTCTTGAAGTATAGCTCGATATTGAAAATGAAAGTATCGATATTTATTGTAAGCTGGTAAATATGATTAACATATGAGAAGGAAATATACCTTAGCAATTTAAAATATGAAATTTAATTATGAAATAATGATTATATGATAAATTAAAAAATAAAACAGTTACTTTCTTAAGTTCCTTCTAAAATTTTGTTGCGCCATTTCTCTCACTGAGGGCACGGCAATCCATTTTCACTTCAAAAAGAATCCAAAAATTGTAGAGACTCAGAATTGCATGAAGTCTGTTATCTACCAAATGCATCTGCTCATTATACCCTTTTAGAGATCTGGCAGTGAAGTTTTGTATTCCAGCAGAAATTTGACTGCAGTTTCTTGCATTGCTATCACATTCCATAAGTGCATATTTTAAAATTAAGTTTAAGGCAAAAAATATCATAGTTTGTTTATAAAATCCGTTGCAATTTATAAAAAAAAATGCATGT
Source organism: Stegodyphus mimosarum (assembly GCA_000611955.2). NCBI lineage: Eukaryota > Metazoa > Arthropoda > Arachnida > Araneae > Eresidae > Stegodyphus > Stegodyphus mimosarum. The sequence continues at coordinate 30,628 of KK116107.1, forward strand.
AAAAATGGCAACTTTGCTCAAGGGAAACATTGCTATGAACATGGTTGCCCAAGGAATGCTTATGCACACAGCTGCCAGAGTTTGACGCATTTTGAAAATTTCAAGATTTTTGAAAAGGCGCTTGCAATAACATGTAAGTACCAAAAATCACTTATCATAATTTTTCACATTGCATCACCGTAGTTTTCCCGTTTTCAGATAAAGATGCCAGAACTTTGAAAATTGTTCACCACATGCTGTTCCATAGAAGACAAAAGATAGATTTCAAATTTTATTAATTTTTTTTTTCAAAATGAGAAGGAAAGACAGATAAATAGCAGTTAAATTATATCCCATTTTATATGAAAACTAAACTAGCTTATAGATAATCAGGTTTACATAAAATATGGCAAAGGTCTTATGATTATTTGGCATGTCAGACTTTCTACTGCTGGTACTAAATCATACTATCTGGTGACAGTTTTTTTTTTGTCAAAATTGATTCGATGGAAAATACATCTACAATGCATGTCTAGGTCTGAGGACAAATTCCTAGAATACTATGACAATTAAAATGTTGGTAGTGGAGTTTAGCAAGAGCATATAATTATATTAGCATTTTAAATATTAAAATCAGATCCTGAGTAATAGTGCTGTTCATGCTTTATGGTGCTGTGGTCAAATTATTATACTTATATTATTATACAAGTTTTGAGAGAAATTATAGTTCCAGCTGTAGTGTTCGAGAACCTCTATTTAGATAGATAATTTTATAATGGTTTTAATTGAATTGCTGTATTGAGCAGGATATGCCATTTGTTGTATTATCATCTGGCATTTAACTGACCAAAAAGCTTGGGTAATCCGAAAATTTTAGATAAAAAAGTCTCAGTTAAACCGGAAAATTTCTGTTCTAAATAGCTAGCCTGAAAAATTAAGCAAATGGGACTGATGCTTACTTAACATAGTTTCATGTGTCTGGTACACAGAAATAAACACATGAGAAATGGACTGTATATTCTTCACTTTTATTTAATTACACTAATTCTAATAATGCAAAAATTACTACAACATAGCAAGCCATTCCACACAACTGTCACAAAGTTCTATTTACCACTACTCTTGTTGTCACATGCAAAAAGTAGTAAAGAGAAACTTACATTCTAAAATGATAAATTATAGATTAATTACCTTACACTTCTGGTTGTAGCAGACTGATGATTCAAAACAAACCAAGCAATCTTATTTTTTATATGCTGCTTGCGATACTCACATGAACATCCTGGTCCCCATTGAAATCCTATGGGATTTCAATATTTGGCAATTTTTGCAACTTCTTATTCTGTAATAAAAATACTATAAATAAAACATAAAAAACTTTAGATGTCACATAGTTCACAGTTTTTAGTCTGTATTGGATGAGGACACGGTTTCACGATAGTTCGTTTTATGAAACCATGACCAGTTTCAATGTTTACAATTCTATGGTCTGAGCCTGGATGAACAGCAGTTATTCTCCCTAACCTCCGTTTAAGAGGTGGGGATTGTCTTCTTTGATTAACCAAATTGTTGACTTCTAAATCCTTTTGACTTTTTTGCCACTTTGGTCTTTGAAGTTGAGATAGGTATTCTGGATTCCATCTTTTTCAAAATTGTTGAAAAAGGAACTGTCTCACATGCCGCCTGTCAAGATGATTCAAGGAACTGGGACTTAGATCTTGCTCAGGTATGGTAGTTAAAGACGTTTATACTAGACAGTGACCAGGTGTTAACACAGTTAAATCATTTGGGTCAGACGATATTGGACACAACGGTCCAGACTTGAGACAAGCCTCAACTTGCATTATCAAAGTTTGAAATTTGGGATATGTCGGCACAGTTTCATCAACAGCTCCCTTTAGATGAAATTCATTGACTTCACAGCTGATTCCCATTGTCCACCAAAATGGGGAGCTCATTTATCTAAAGGGCCAATCAAAGATCATTCATCTACACCTGATAAATTTTACGAATTTTTCGTAATTTTTACGAAAATTACGTTTGTCTTTACGATTTTACGATCGTAATCCATTTTTTATGATTTTTTTTCCTTTTTCAAGAGTTTTTAGTGACTTTTGTCGAAATTTTAGAATTTTTCGCCAGTTCAGCGATTTTTGCCAATTGCATCGTGTTTTACCGCCAACTACCGACTACTTCGAATCCAGTAACCTGCGGTTCTCCCAAGTCGCCGCTTAACCATCCAATCCAATGCGCTGAACTTGTTTCTCCCACTCTTTTCTTTGTGGGCGCCAGATTATTTTTTTTGCATTCGCTTCAGCAGCAAGGGAATTACTCAGCGAGCATGGATTGTCGCATTCTGTTTTTTTTTTTGTTTTTTGTTTGCACGTGCTGCGAATTTTCTTAATAAGTCGTTGTTACGAAATGAGTTCAAAAAAACCGTATTCTCAATATTTTCGGCCTGCCTGCAAAGCCGAATTTCCAACAATTAAAGAATCCTTCAAAGGAAATAACTATGTATTTTGCAATGTGTGCGTGTGTGACTTCATAATAAGTCATGGTGGAAGAAGCGACATTGTGAAGCATGTTAAGTCTAAAATGCATGAAGTTAATGCTTCGGCTTCGACAACGTCAAACAAAGTGGATGATTTTTTTTCAAATTCGGCAACGAATTCAGATGCCGATGTAATTTTGGCAGAGTGTTTGTTTACTGCATTCCTCATCGAACACAACGTGGCACTAAGCGCTGCCGATCACGCCGGTCAACTTTTCAGACGGATGTTTCGCGACTCCAAGATTGCTCAGAAATATGCTTGTGCTCGCACGAAAACATCTTCTATTGTGAACGAAATTGCTTGCGATGCACAAAGTAAAACAATAGCTGCACTCCAGAATTCAGCATTTTCAGTGTCAATCGATGGCAGCAACAGTAGCAATTGGAAGCTTTACCCCATCGTTGTCACATATTTCTGTGATGTTTCTAATGAAATGAAAACGCATCTTTTGCGTCTTCCATTGGAAAATATTGCCTCCTTGGTAATTAATGAGTTGAAACAACTCAACACCCCACTATCAAACTGCATTTCATTTGGTGCAGATAATGCTTATGTCATGGTTGGTGACAAAAAGGGTGTAGCCTCTTTCCTCAAAAAAGAACAAAATGAATTAATTGTTATTGGATGCCCATGCCACTTAATTAATTTGGAAGCAGAAAAAGTTGCAGCTGCTTTACCATTAAATATTGACCAGCTTCTGATTGATGTGTTTTTCTATCTGGAAAAAAGTGTAAAAAGGAAAAGAAACCTAAAGAATTTCCAAGAACTGTGCTCTGGTGAAACGAGAAAAATTCTGAAACATGTATGCACGAGATGGTTATCCTTAGGCAGAGCGCTAGGAAGGTTTATTGAACAGTGGGATGCATTGCTAAAATATTTCCCAGAAGAGACCAAAACGAAAAGCGCTAGGAGGTTTATTGAACAGTGGGATGCATTGCTAAAATATTTCCCAGAAGAGACCAAAACGAAACCACAGATCCCATCAAATTTATCGGCATATAAGATTCCGAAAACCAACTTTGCTTCTAATCAAAATGCTTTAAAAGGGAAAAGCCAACACACAGAATCAAACCCTTTAAAAAAAAAGTGCTTAGAAAACTCCTCAAAGGTCAACTTTGCTAAAGAAGTTGAAGGGAAGAAGAAACAGTTTTCTATTAGCCGGAAGGAAAGGATTTTCTATCTTCTTTCTTCGGATTTGAACAAAGCATATTGTAGTTTTGTGTTAAGTACCATAAGATTTTTGAAAGTGTTAATACCCTTCTACAATCAGCTTCACCAAAATCTCCCCTGCTTATCCAAATTCTTAATGATCTTTTGAAAGAACTTTATACTAAGTTTGTAAAACCGTCCATTGTGAAAAACAGTTTGTTGATTCGTGTTGCCTATAATAGTTTGGCAAATCAAAAGGATGACAATGATGTTATAATTGGAAATCAAACCAGGGAACTTGTAAATTCTTTGTAAGATCATGAGAAAAAAGAATTTTTTCAATGTGTTAAAAAGTACTTTTCCTCAGCCTGTGATTACATTGTAAGGAAGTTTCCTTTGCAAAATGAAGTTCTTTTAAATGCTGAAGTGGCAAATTTGAAACAAATTGAAAATTCGTCTTTTGAAAAGATTCGTTTTTTTACTGATAAATTTCTATTTTTGTTAACAATTAAAGAAAATGAATGCCATAATGATGCTTTAGATGAACTACAGAACCAATTTTCTGCTGCACAGTTTGAAGACTTTGCCAGTTCTGGAGAAGATACACGTCCTCGTTGGTACCTTAAAAAGAATAAAAAGAGCTGATGGAACACCAAAATATGATAGACTAGCAAGAGTTTTATGTGCTATTCTCGTAATTCCACACAGTAATGCTGAGTGTGAGAGAGTCTTCAGTGTTGTGAAGAAAAACAAAACTATGTTTCATGACAGGAAATCCAAAGAATTTTTGGCTAAAGCCAAAAAATGCACTCTAAATTCATTGCAATAATTTTTTTGTGTAACATTAAGTTCTTGTTTTATGTTTCCTAATAAATTTTTTAGTTACTACTTAATTGAGATTTACTAATGTAAGTACAATTTCCTTTTTTGTATTTGTATAAATTGTTATTTTTTAATATCAAATATCAAAGCATGATATTAATTTTTCGTGTTCTTCTGAATTATGGAGAAATCTTCAGAATTTTGGGGAGATATCTTCAGAATTTTTATCTTTAGAGGTTGGCAGGTATGGGAGATGAAGGTGGATTAAATATCCATTTTATTTCTGTAGAGACAAAAAGTCGTGAATTTTTTGATTTTGCTTGCACTGCAAAAACATTTTATAATTTTTTTCTCTGCACCTTTTAAGTTAGTACCGCAGTCATTGTAAATCTCACTTGGCTTCCCTCTTCTGGGAATAAATTGGTTCAATGCACTTAAAAATGCTTTTGCTGACAGATCTTGAAGATGTACTGCTTTGACTACTTGAAGATGTACTGCTTTGACTACAAAGTGCACAAGTAAACACATGTAACATTTAAATGATTTTTGTCCAGGTCCTGCACGGTGTTTGATCATGAATGGCCCTGAAAAATTGATTCCGATTCTCCGAAATGGTCGGGATTTTGTTACTGTAGATGTTGATAGATCAGTCATTATTTGACTTGCCGTTTGAGCTGTATGTTTGCAACAAGTAACACAAGTTTTTACTAATTTTCGAATAACAGATCTAGCAGCTGTGATCCAAAACTGCTGTCTAATTAAAGATGGAAGAAGTTTCTGGTGCTGCATGCAGATATTTGTCATTAAAATGTGGAGTTTTACTTATTTAAATCCAATGTTCAATCTCAGAACCCTACAAACACTAACAAGCGAATAATCGCTTAAGTGTGTGAATAAACATGTAAGACTTAAGAAGGGTTAACTACACTTTATTTCTCAGAATAAATATAATCAACTACTAACCAAGTATACACAAAGCCTCCACTTGGGCTTGAAATTAAACGGTTATGAATTTAAACTAAACTAAGCTTAACTAAAGCTATCTGAAAGATATTGCCGAAGCTATCAGGTTTCTAAGTAGTTGGCCCCTAAGTATTAATTAAATTGGCAAAGCCAAGCAAGGGCCTAAAGTATGGCTGAGCATTTAATCATCAAAAACAAAGGAATCAAATAAGTTTAATAAAAAAAGAGATATTAATAAATACATACCAAATTGAATTAACATTGAGGAGCTAAAATTTTGAGAGCTAATTTTTTAAAAACTATTTGTGCGATTTTTACAAAACTTGGCAGTTTGTCATAATTTGAATCATAGAATTGAAATGTGGTTTTATGGTGCGTGTTTGGCGATAACTTGCTAAACTTGGCATATTAATGAATAGCATTTCTTTCTTCTCTAGAGCAATCGAACAGGGTGAAATACAATTCATATGCATTTTGATCATGTTTAAAATTAATTATTATTTAAAAGATACAGGTTAGTTTTGCTGTAATCTTGCTGTTGTGCTGCATGAAATTACCCAACAAGTATAAAATAAAATTTATATGGATTTGAGATTGATTAACAATAAACTGTAATTTAAACTTAAGTTAAAAACAAAATTCTTTCACACAGATTCACTTGAAAATGAGATACATCAATACCTTGCATAGCCTGGCTAACTGGTTGTGTCATTATCTCACACTGTTTGAAATAGGATTAACTGAAAAACTAAATGCATACAAAAAATGATAATAAGTCCCCCCTCCCCAAATCTTTTTTTCTTTTTTTCAACAATAAAACACAATTTATAAATTCAAATGTCTTATTATGAATAATTTTTAAAAATGCATATTTATCATAGTTCACATTGTATTGTGTAAAAATTTCAATATCAATGTCTGCAGATGCTTCGTTGGCTGCCAGTCATTTCCCTTTAGTAACGAACAGCAAATTTGTATATTGCCACAACTACGTAAATTTTAAAAGCAAAAATAAGAGTTTGTGATTAGAAAGAAACATTTCAAATAAACTGAGAAGGATTTCAGTTTATTAATTAATGCTGTTTATAAACAAAAATAAATCATTTTTATTGCTGTTATTCCTCATTTCGAGAAGTATGTTTCTACGCTGTGCAAATTTTAAACTTTTCTACTCTGCACTGAAAATATTTTATTCGATTAGAAAATCAAGTACTTTTTTTGAGTTCCTGTTGTTATCTGTTTATGAATACATAATTGACAACTGATTTTAAAAAGAGTAAACAGAATTCAAAAAGTGACGTTATAATCTTTATAATAACAAAAAAAGCTTTTAATTCAAATTAAGAATTTTGTTGTAAATCAGAATTTTGTTTGTGTTTGTTGAAAAGTAGAACAGCACAATTTTTTCTACTCTCAATCCATATACAATTTTAGAGAAAGAATAAAAACAAGGAGACATGGACAGAGTATGGTGAAGAGAAATTTCAAATTACTTACTGAAAATATGTTTAAAATGCTGCCATCTTAGCACAGTTTTGCATAAAAGTCTATCATTTAATTTTCACTCAGAGCTACATGGTGACCAAAATGCAGAGGGTTAACCACACCTAACCTCAAATCATTTGATTAATTCATAACAAAAAAATTCGATTACCAGATACAGTTTGCTTTGCCCACTGCAATCTGTAACTATATACATCTATTAACTCTATAATGTGTATATATTTATAACTATAATGTGGGGGGGACGTCTTATCAATAAATAGAGATCACTCCCACTGTTCAAAGTATGAGGTTTTATTCCTGGTTCACAGAAGAAAAGATAACGGGATGAGTATGTACAGATGGATTAAATATGTTTAGGAGAAGTATCACAGCACAACAGCTGACCTCCTACGTGTGGTCACTTTGGATAAGTCCAGATCTGATCACCTACGGGAAACCGGTAAGCGTCTAGTTGTAGCTCCTTCATGAGCGTTCCGTTAGACTGCTTCTCTCTGCCTTCTCTATCCAAGTGGAAGATGTGTTTACCTGGAGCGTTCCGACCGTAGATGTAGATAGTGACATCTGGTGCTTCGTTGAGGCACGATTCCCACAACGCTCGGCCATCGACAGGTGAGGACCTCCAAACACTGGAATACATCTGAAAAAAAAAAATCTGAAAGGATTCAGATTTTAGATTACGTGCAAAGGGATCTTGCTTAATAGTATGATAACTTGCCGAACGAAACAAACATTAAACTAAACCCAATACGAACACAAAAACTAATCCAATATGATTCCAATAGTCAACCCAATACAATTAAAATAATCATTCCAGTACAGACCCATTAACCAACATAATAAAATTCCAATAGCCAACCCAATGCAACTTCAATTACCAACAAAGAAACGTAAGCACTAAATTGAAAAGTCAATCGGGCATTTTTGTGAATCGACGCAAAACACCCAAACGGAAGTAATAGTCCTTCGGGACTAAATCCCTTTGGACTAAAAAGAAAAAAAAAAGAAAAAGCAATAGCTGAAAAATAGTTAGCAAAAGAATGATCTCAGGTTGCAATTCCATCAGACCAAAGCTTCATGTGGTCTGCCGAAGTGGAAGTTGCTTCAGGTCCTTCATGAGCTCTTACTTTTACTACATCGTAGTGGTCTTAATCTTGACCACTTTATAAGGTCCTAAGACTTTAGGTCTTAGCTTGAGACCTCCTCCTAACTGAGTTCTTTTAATGGCTACTAGGTCGTTGACTTTGTAGAGTGGAGCGGTTCTACGACTTCGATTGTATTGTCGTCTGTTCTCCTTCTGCAGTTTTAAGATATTCGCTTTGGCCTCTTCACGAATAGACTCTTTGTCCTGGATTGTGGAGTTTAGGAATTCTTCATCGAGGATTTCTTTAATTCTTTGGTCTGCCTTATTTCTCATTTTCACGCCTGTCATCAGCTTGAAAGGAGTGAATTTCGTGGATCTACTGACGGTACTATTGATGATTCGTTGGACGTCAGGAACAAATTCGAACCATTTGGCAGGATCATCTACTGACAGTTTTGCAAGCACTGGGATAAGGGTTCCATGAATTCTTTCAATCTGGCCGTTGGCTCTTGGAACGCCTGTTGTGATTTGTATGTGCTGAATTCCTTCATCTTTGCAGTAATCCTCAAAGTCCTTTGAAGTGAAAGCAGATCCCTTGCCAGAGATAATTCTTAAAGGATTTCCGAAGACAGCTTGTTCGATTTTTTAGCTTCTGTACAGCTTCTGCCGTTGATGTTGTCTTGACTGGGTAAAACCAAACAAATTTTGTAAAAGCATCTACCACTGTAAAGATATGTCGGTATCTCTTATCTGTAGACGGCAAGGGTCCGATGAAATCGATGTGGTATGTGCTTAAAGGAATATTGTCCTTTGGGATTGGGTTCAATAGACCTTTGGCTTTGCCTCGCTTTTTATTATAGAGGATGCATTCAACACAGTTCATTATAACGTGCTCTATTTTCTTTGTAGCATTTGAAATATGAAAATCTGTTTTCAACAGATCTTCTGTCTTCTGTACAGCAAAGTGTCCTTTGTTATGTATGCTGCCACGAATAATCTCGAATTCCATCACTTCCGGCACAACGATGAGTTCTCGACCTCTCTCCTGCAGATACAACACATTATCTTTTAGTAGATAGTCATCTCTAAGTCCTTTCTCGACCAGAGTTTTCAATAATTGAAGACTCTCATCAGCTTGTTGCGATCTTAGTAGTGATTTCACTTTGCGAACGAGTGACCATGGACACAGCATGCCTACTTAATGCGTCGACATGTCTCATCTGTTGATTGGGTCTGTGGATAACTTCATATTCGAACTCTTCGAGTAGTAGTGCCCATCTAGCTATCTTTGGTGTCATCTTTTTTCTGCATTGTCTTCTGAAATGCATCGCAGCCTGTGACTACGATTTTTGTGCCTAAAAGATAACTTCGAAGTTTTTTTAAGGCTTCGACGATCGCTAGCACTTCGAGTTCATAACTTGACATTTTTTCTTGTTGAGGTGATGTTTTTTTATTCATGTAATGGATTGGATTGCAGCTGTCCATCATCTGAGCGTTGAAGCAACACTGCTCCGAAACCATGACTACTAGCATCCGTATGTAACTCCAAAGGTTTTCCCTGCTGAAAGATGTGAAGTACGGGACTTTGGCTCAAAAGTTCTTTGAGGTGGTCAAATGCCTGCTTCTGCTTTGGCCCAAATTCAAATTCTACACCATTGCGAAGCATATCACTCAATGGTTTGGCTATTTTCGAATAACCAGGTACAGATTTTCTAAAATAGCCTGTGAGACCTAGGAAGCTTTTCATTTGCTTAACGTTCTTAGGTTGAGGAAAATTTTTAACTGCAAGCGTCTTATTTGGGGACGGACGAATTGTACCTTCTTCAATTAAATAACCGAGAAATTCAATTTTTCGTTTAAGGAATTGACATTTTTTAAAATTAATTTCTAGTCCATATTCTGAAGCTACTTTTAAAACTCGTTTAAGTTTTTCTAAGCTCTCTTTTTCATCACGGAAAGGTATAATAAAATCAACCATGTAAATTACAACTGTATTATCCCTTATTAATTCCCTGGATACATCTCTACATATAATAAAACAAAGAGTCTCTCTGTGTGTGTGTGTGTCTTTCGTTCGTGTTGCGAGTAAGCTAATTGACCCAGGGCCACGAAATATGGTGCATAGGTGTATCTACACAAGAGCCAGTGCACCTCGAAGCGATTTTTTCGAAATTCGAATTCGAATTTTTTTTATTTTATGTTTTGTCACTAAACCGCGTCATTTTGGAGACATAATGCGCTACAGGAAAGCGAGATTTTACTCTATACATTTCATTTTTACATCGTTGTGAAGCGTAGACACTTAGCTATTTTACGAACTTAAAATAAATTTCGTATTTCAATAAATCGATTAAATACGAATTTATTTAGGAAGGTGAGCTTAACACCTTTTCAGAGGAATTTTTTTAAAAAAAACTTATTTTAAAAAATGTGCTGTTTATTTTCCTTTGATTTTTGGACACGTTGAAATTTAATCCTTTCGACTCCTTTTAAAAAAGGAATTTTGGAAAAATAATAATATTTTGTATTTTTTTAAAATTTTTTAAATGAAGCTTCCGAATACACTTCTCACATCTCAGATATTTTAAAATGTAGTTTTGGCAACAATTTTCCTTTCTTATTGTTGTTGATAGATTTTTGATGAAATTGCATCATTTTGAATAGTTTCATTCTTTTAAAAATTTCGGTTTGGCAACAATTTTTCATCGTATTTCTTATGTTACTGTTTTTAAGAGACTGAAAAGTTTAAGAAATTAAAAAGTTGTTTCTTTTTGCAACGGTAAATTGTTTAATTACTTTATTAGGATAATTAACATTTGTATCAAGGGATATTGCTTATTTCATTGTAATATTATGTTTTAAGTATATATAATTTTAATTATAAAAAAGTTTTGCATGATATTTTTTAATCTGTTTAAGTTCTTAATCTGTTTATACCATTTGAGTTCTTAAGATTTTGCAAAGGGAAGTTGGTTAATTTATTTATTAGGATAATTAATATTTGTATTAAGGGATATTGCTTATTTCGTTGTATGCTTCTTATATGTAATGCATTTTTAACTGAATTTTTTTTCCGTTGTTGTTTGTTTCTTTTTCGATAAAATTGTTCTGCAGAGTAAAATTCTGTGCAGTTTTGAAATTTAATGTTTGGTGTTCTCTTTAGGCATTTTTCTGGTACACTTAAAAGCCAGACGAAGGCTGGCAGCGGCTAGTTATAGATAATTCTTAAAAATACACTAGGACTTGTGGTCAAACCAAACGGAGCTCTTAAAAATTCAAATAAACCTGCATGACAAATGAATGCTAAATATTTGGTACATTTTTCACCGACTGGAACGTGGAAAAAACCACTTTTCAGATCTAAAGTTGAAAAAACTTTCGCTTCCCCCAAATGATCAAGTACTTCCTCTACCTGGGCTATAGGAAAAGAATCTTTCACTACTTTTTTATTTAACTGTCTGAAGTCTACGCATAACCTATGTGTTCCATCGCGTTTCTTCCATAACAGAATTGGGGAGGCATATTCGGAACAAGATGGTTTAATTATCTCCATTTGCAACCACTCGTCTATCTGTTTATCAACAATTTTTTGCTCAGCAAATGGTAATCTCCGAGACCGTTGCGATACTGGAATATCATCTTTTAACACTATATTCATTTTTAAATTCGTGTCTTTGGTTTTATTTGGTTTATAATTACGAATCAATAATGACAAATCCGTACGAATATTCACATCAGTAACATGCAAGAAATCCATATCACATTCATCAATCACATTTGCAAAATTTAATAAAAAACAGTCTTGTAACGATGATTCACTTTTAAAATAATTTCCGGTATTAGGATTAGATGTTTTATTTTTTTCTTCCCGACTTACTTTTAGAAGTTGAGTATAAATGTTTGGTGTTAAAATTAAAGGAACAGATAATTTATTTATGGCTGCAACAATGATTTCAAACCTTGGTGAATTGCTATTTAAAGATATACTACTCTAGCGATATCTGCCTCTTTTTTTTTGTCAAAACATGAGCTAAGTATTATTTTACCCTCCAGTGGTGTTTTTATCAGAATGAATGATGAGTTTATGACCGGAACTTGAGCGCCCGAATTGATAAGTGCTTTTACTTTTATATTTTCGACTAAAATATCAGCATATTGCAACTCGTTAAGAAAACTGACGTTATTAACACTTGTTTTGATTTTTCTTTCTGGTTCCTTATGCGATTCGCTTTGTGTACATTTTACGCAATCCCTAGCGAAATGAAAAATGTCAAGCTTTCCCCCGCAGACATAACATGATCTCTCTGGCCAAAGAACCTCTATGTAAAGAAGGAAAGGCTCCATAGATGTAATGTAAACCACTTTGTCTGCAACGCCGCTACAAAGAAAAGGGAACATTCGCCAAGGGATTTGGCGACGGAATCTGTTGGCGAGAATTTCCCCTCTGTGATGTGCCGGTTCTTTGGTACCTAGCCGCCATTTTCCCCCTCCGCGACGTGTATAGGAAATTGAGGAACATGAGTTAAGATGAATCGTTCTTTGACTTGTCGCGATAATTTAAACTCGGAAATGATGAAATATTAGGTGAAGTTTCACTTTCACTGGCTGTTTCACTTCCATTGCCCATATCGCTACTTGAAACCAAAGAACCTATTCTTTGTTAAAACTCTTGCTAAACGTAACGGTCGAACCTGTCCAAATTAACTTCGACATTCAGCTTCGAGCTTTGGCGCTTTTTGGGGACAGATATTTCACGCATGCGCAGTTGTTTCTCTTTTCGTTGGAAGGGAGCCACTTCTGCTTCTGCGAAGTTTTCCTTCTTAACAGTACATATTCTTTGCTCTGGCGTCAACGGAATGACATGCGGTTTGCTTCGACGGAATGAGTCATTCTTAATACTTTGGTTCTGCACGCGTCCCACCAAAGCTGTATACAGCTTTGCTTCGCACTTTCAATTCGTTAGACTGAATTTTAGGGTTACGTATTTCAGACGATTTTCCTCGAGATGAGAAATATAAATCACATTCCCGCCCTAATTGAGTTGGATTAAAGCATGTTTTCCCCTCGCGAATACCTATGTATTCTTTCGTTTTAAAATCCAAAGTTTCATACAATTTATCTGCAACAATTAAATCACATAACTTTTTAAAATCCTTTTGTGTTTTCCTGACCTGACAGTAGTATTCGAATGTTGCGGTCAATCGCGATGCAAACTGAACATGCGACTCGTTTGCTGCACGTTGAGCATGTTTAAAGGTGTTAAGAATCTCTCTGGGGGTCGGCTGAAATTCAGCTAAAAACAACTCTTTTAGTTTTTCGTAATCCGACAATTCTCCTTCAGTTGCATATGTTGAAACATTATTAGCTTTAACCCCTAGCAAATTAATTGGTATCTCAGCCTGTAAGTCTTTGGGAACTTCTTTGGTGACAAAAGCTTTTTCGAATGAAATGAAAAACAAATGCAGTGCCTCTGGCTGCTCAGGAACAGAAATTGTAAGCGTTTTAACACTTTTTAGTAAATTTTCAACACTAGTCTGCACGTTTCTTGTATCACCCGATAATGATTGTGATTTTAAATTTTCTAGCTCAATCTGCTTCTCAATTTGGGCTAATTTAAGACGTTCTATCTCTAACAGATAGTGTTCATTACTTGTTTTAGGCTTCCAATCCTCAGCGATCGATTTGACGACGGCAAGAACAAATTCAACGCTTGTTTTGAAGACATCAGAATTTTCGATAATTTTTCTAATGTCAGCTTTTTTGACATTTTCTGGAACATTCTCTCCAATTTTTCTCAGCAATTAATTTTAAGTCACTCTTGTTTGAATTATTTAAGAAACTCATTTTAAAAATGAAACAGAAGTAGCACTATCTTGAAGAAATGAAGGAAGAAAAAGTTTCACAGTACCTTTGCTGAAGTTCGCCGGCTTCAAGCCCCTATAGTTGTGGGGGTGACGTTTTAGCAATAAATAGAGATCACTCCCACTGTTCAAAGTATCAGGTTTTATTCCTGGTTCACAGAAGAAAAGATAACGGGATGAGTATATACAGATGGATTAAATATGTTTAGGAGAGGTATCACAACACAACAGCTGACCTCCAACGTGTGGTCACTTTGGATAAGTCCAGATGCGATCACCTACGCGCAACCGGTAAGCGTCTAGTTGTAGCTCCTTCTTGAGCGTTCCATTAGACCGCTTCTCTCTGCCTTCTCTATCCAAGTGGAAGATGTGTTTACCTGGAGCGTTCCTACCGTAGATGTAGATAGCGACATCTGGTGCTTCATTGAGGTTCGATTCCCACAATAATATGATGTCATTCAATAAAATTTATTGGTAGAGTGCATTCCCAACGTATGTCTTTTATGCAGTCTCAATACATAATATTTATTCTAAAAACAGTATCTCCAAAGTCCAGAAATGAAATCTTTTGTCTTTCATTTATTATTTCGACAATTTAATGCACGGTGCACATTTTGAATTTATTATACACATAATAATGTTAGCAAAAAAATAAGTTATTGATACATATAAACAAGCGTCATTGTACGAAAATATTTTCGTTAAATTTTAATTATGTGTTTCAGAAATAAAACTATTGCTTAATACGAAGTGAGTTGCATGCACCTCTCCAGTTTGCTGTAGAAAATTTTGATGAATTATAGAATGTCCGATCACACTGCAGCAAATTATGATTAAAACTTACCAATGCCTTCCATTTTCAGATCATTTGTTCAGCTCTTTCCGGCATAATGTGCCCAATCATAGCACACCCAAAAAATTCCCTCTGTACACACAGAAAACTGAATGGAAAAGCCTTAGTTTGCTTTTAACTTTATTGATTTATACTACACTGGTGTGCAAAACTTAAGCAACAATGTAAAAATTTAGCAGATAGCCATGAAATTGCAGAAAAGGAGGTCTGGAGATCAGTACAATGAACACGTAAGTCAGTAGAAACGTCATGCATATGCAAATATCAGGACCGAAACGTCAGAGGCAACGTGAGCGTACACAAAACGTGTGATGTCGGCACGCGCAGCTCAACAGTAGAATAAAAGGAAGGATGGAGACGCAATTCAACATATTCGCTGCAAGTGCCACTGAGTCAGTTCGTGAAATATGGCTAGAAGAAACCACCTGGACGACTTCACACGTGGAAGAATGATCGGAAAGCTGGAGGAGGGGCGTACTGTCACCAGTGTAGCTGCAGAGTTCGGAATCAACAAAAGTGTCATTTCGCGTGCTTTGAAAGCGCTCCAAACCACAGGTACAGCTGCTAGAAGGGTTGGTGGTGGCCGTCAGAGGATGACATCTGCAGGGAATGACCGATATATCGTCCTGCAGGCGAAAAGAGGCCAACAGCAGTCAGCAAGCGCCATTGCTTAGCAACTCTGTACAGCAACGGGGCGACAAGTGCCGCGGTTTACTGTGGCCACGCTTTCACAAAGGGGGCCTATTCGCTCGCCATCCTGAACGCTGCTTCCCGTTGAAAGTTGGCCACCGACGCCACCGTTTACAGTAGTGTAGAGACCACAAAAACTGGACAACTGATCAATGGAGTCATGTCCTCTTTACGGATGAGAGTCGGTTCAGTACCAGAAGCGATTCTCAACGCGTTTTGATTTGGAGAGAGGTCGGGATCCGGTTTTATCCCAGTAACATTAAGAAAAGACACTGTAACGGTAGTCGTAGAGTTCTTGTCTGGGTAGGCATTATGCTGAACTGGCGAACTGAGCTCCACGTTTTCGACAGAGGGTCTGTAACCGGGGATCGCTATTGTGAGGAGGTACTCCTTCCCCATGTGCGTCTGTTCCGAGGTGCCATTGGCCCAGACTTAATTTTTATGGATGACAATGCACGGCCACATCGGACTCTTGCTGTTGAGGAGCTACTGGAAAGTGAAGATATCACTCGAATGGATTGGCCAGCGTACTCCCCAGATTTAAATCCCATCGAGCATGTATGGGATGCTTTGGGGAGACGCATTGCAGCACGCTTATATCCTCTGGAGAACACCCAACAACTCAAACAGATGCTGATTGAGGAATGGGCACTCCTACCGCAAGAAATGTTGCACCAGCTGTTCTGAGTATGTGGAAATGGTGCGAATCAACCATTGCAGTGAGGGGAGGGCATATCCCATATTAAGGAACATCTGCTTGTTGTTCTTGCTCTTGGATAGACAATCATGAGTCACGATACTATGCGTTTAATAAAGCTTGTTTTTGTTTGATTCCATACCGTATGCATTGTATTCCTTTTTCAGCTCCGATGCTTTTGTCATCCTTTACGTACATGATACTCTCCTTCATTTCTGCATTTTATGTCTCTCAGTTGATTTCTCGTGGAGTTATGGCAAAAAACCCTGCTGTTACTTAAGTTTTGCACACCAGTCTAGATGCCAGCACAACACAAACCAGTCCATGCATTTTAGCCATGTTTAGTTTTTAAAAACCCTCATTTTTCAAAGAAATCTTCCAGATTTTTTTTTTTAGGATATAGAAGGAATTGTTTGAAAAGAAATTTCTGTGTTATTTTTTTGGCCATATGCTAATCTCTTTATTGTTTATTAGTTTTAAATTTTTACCTTGAAATCTTGCCTAAAATCAAACGTTGAACATCTGATGTGCCCAGAGTGGGATCACTGAAACACCAGAACCAGACCAACAACTGTATCTTTATTTCTTTGCAGTGTTTCTGCAGCTCATTCACGATAGAAAAGTGGTGCACATCTGTGTTTCATTTCCTGTTTTTTTTTTTTTTTTTTTTAGTCCGGGGCTTTGTCCCTGATGGGCTATTGTTTTCATTTTGCGTTGGATCACACTGAA
Source organism: Stegodyphus mimosarum (assembly GCA_000611955.2). Lineage (NCBI taxonomy): Eukaryota > Metazoa > Arthropoda > Arachnida > Araneae > Eresidae > Stegodyphus > Stegodyphus mimosarum. The sequence goes on from KK116107.1 coordinate 47,510, forward strand.
TATCCGTTTCACTTTTCACATTGCTGCCACCAAATATTATCGCCCAGTATTATATTTCAAGAAATTTAATAATGAAGAATCTGCATAAATGTATGTATGTTTCTCGCATTGTGATAAAACAATGGTACCTAAAGCCATCCGGTTTTGAATGACGTAAACCTACTGTGAATATGGGCATCTTGGAAGTCCAAATTTGGAATTTGTTTTATTATCGACTTCATATTTTGTAAAACTTAAACGATTTTTTTTATTAACAAACTCAAAAGATTTCAAAGCGAGTGTTGCGAATCATAAATTTATGGGTTTATATTTTTACATTTATTTAACTCTCAGCCTGACCCAACTCTAACTCAGTGCCACGAAAAACTAAAAATACAATACTAAAATTCTTGAAAAAATATACTGAATTTATTAAATCGAATCATAGAGACTGGTGATTGAAAACAAAATAATTAATACCTTAAGCTAGATTAAATTGCCTTAAATCCTCAACACAGTAAATCAAGGTTTATCATATCTACTCTCAACTCTTAATATAAAAAAAAAGTGAAAATATCCTTCGTGGTGTTTTGTTAAAATCAAAAGATTAATAATCATGTAAGATGCATTACCAAAACAAAATCATGAACGTACTATCTCTCACTAAAACTAACTAAATCAGCTCTGCTCCCTGAAAATACATAAATCTCAATACAATTCTAGAGATAGCCACTAACACTTTTCACTTAAACATAACACAGAACAATTCAAAACCCCAAGGAAAGATAAGACTCATGGTCTCAGTTTTCCAATCATAGTTTTGTACGATGTGCATGCACTTTGCTTTATTATTAATTATTACTTAATTCATATTTTTACAGATTTCATAGTTATTTATTTAGTTAGTTTTTTTATTTAGAATTGTAATTAGATTTGCTTCATGTTGCCTTAGCAACGCAGACGATTTTTGAAAAGACAGATTTTCTCAATAAGTATTGACTCAGTACCCAGCCATATGCAAATGAAGGTGATCGAGATTCAATGCAACTCAGATTTGAAAGCAAAATTCATTGAAGTGGGCGTGCCTGAATTTTACAAATATTTACCAGCCAGGTTTGAAAATACTCGAAAATTCGCATATGAAATTATTTGCATGTTTGGTAGCCCTTATCGGTGTGAGCAGTTATTTTCAGTCATGAAAGGTAATAAGTCTCCTATTAGAAACCGTATTAATGATGCCCACCTTGGGTCAGCGTTGAAAGTTATCACTGCAAACAAAATTTCTTCCGAAATAGGAAAGATAATAGCAGAGAAGAGATGTCAAGTATCAGGACGTAAACATTAAATTTTTCTTGTTCTTTTCTATATAAATATATATATATATGTTTATTATTGTATTATTCGAAAAAAATCTACGTTTCTATGAATGTTGATTTTTTTTTGCGGCCCGCCTAAAGTTAAACCTTGTTTGTTTGGCCCAAGTGTACCTATGAGTTTGACATCCCTGAGTTACCTCTTTGATTTTTCACTACAGCAGTTCTTTTTTTTTTTTTCTCTCTTTCACTTTCACTGAAGGAAGTTTTAGTAGCTCTATGTTTTGATAGTTTTGAGTTGTAGATGTTTATTTAATCTTATTTCATGTTTGATATTTTCTTAATTATAAATAAAATGTTAGGTTATTAGTCCAAAGGGGCTTTCTCTCTGAAGGACTATTGTTTTTGTTTTGCAATTTTGTGTTGATTCACTATAAACGGCTGTATCCCTTTTCAAATTGCCACCAAATGGTATTGCCCTGTATTATATTTAAAGAAATTAAATAATGAAGAATCTGCATAAATGTACGTATATTTCTCCAAATGGGATAAAACAACTGTACCTAGAGCCATCCAGTTTTGAATAACATACATTTCCACTTGAATATGCGCATCTGGAGGCTAAAATTTGGAATTTGTTTTATTATCTATTTCATATTTTGAACTTTAACAAAAACTTTAACAAATTTTTGATGAACAAACTCAACGATTTAAAAGCGAGCAATGGCAACGCTCTACCGAAGGGGACTTTTTATCTCCAGCATGCGAAATTGTGTATCGGAAATTCTAAATGTATGCTCATTTTAAAATTATTTTGCGATATAGCTTTGAACTGAATTTTATGGTTTAAATGCTAAGAACATGATATTTAATAAATAAAAGTAACACACAAAACATTAAAATAATACCCCTTTAGACGTAATTTAAAATCTGAAACGTTTCAGATTTTTTTGTTTTTATTATTATTATTATGTTCCAAATAGATTGTAGAGGGCTGACAATTTCTGAGCACTGAAACGGCTAAATGAACTGCCTTCAGATAGTGATATACCGATCCTGATACATGTACAAAACATGCAATGTTGGGTTGTGCTTTTTGAAAGGTGATGTCACTTCCTTCGAAAAGTACCACCGTGGTAAAAAATAGACGTAAGTGTAAATATGAAACGTAAATAACATAAATATCATATCGTCAAGATATCTTTTTTATTTATATGCATGTAATCATCATATAACCAAGGAGAGCGTTTTTGGGAGGGGGTGTAGATTAGCAGGCCTCCCTGTGATGTGCCCTGGGTAATGCTAAATCTGCCATAGTAATCAGAATCTAGTGTTTTTTAATTGTAGATAAAATCTTTTACTCTATTATGCACTTCCCAGCAATGCTCACTTCAGCACTCTTTTCGCTGATTAAACTGCTTACCAATTTTTTTTTTTGTTCATATGTCAACTTTAAAAATATGCTGGTGCCTTAGTGGGGGGGGAACTTTTAAGGGAAACTGGCTTCCATCACTTCACACATGGAGAAAAGTAAAAAAATGCCTATGCAGTCAGCTGCTACGGAAACTTGCATTTTCTGAAATGATGAAAATTTTACAAAACTGAATGTTATTTTTGAACATTACTGTTGTGAAATGTGTAAAAAGATAAGATGACTTTATGCCTTAGAAACATATTTTTATTAACTTTACTGCTCACTCTTTTAAGTAGCTTTCTTATTCTGTGGAATGCTTTACATAATTAATTCAATGACTTTTTTTTTTCTTTTTTGGTATACTAGCATTCTATATATAATTTCTTTCCCCCAAAGGAAATGAGTTTGAATCAATCTCCCAAAGTTCACTTTTAGAATTTTTTTTTTTAAACTCTTTATGGTATCTTTAAAGCTTTAACTGTTCATTACTGCTGATTGCAATTTCTGTGCCTCATGTTGAAATATCAGATATTGAAGTAAAAAGGCAGAATGCAGCCATCTGTTATGCATGTTATGCTTGTTGCTTCACTTCATTTTTAAATAATAATTAGAAATCATAACACATATCAGTGAAGCAATTTTTTATTTTCTGCTATGAAATTTAATTTAATTAAATAACAGTAAATCAAAATGAAAGTACTGCTACCACCTTTCAAGAGTCAAATTTGAAAGCTTTACCAGTTTTTTAAATAGTATGTCGAAGACAGAAGTATCAAGCTAATTTATTAAACAAATTACTTTTAATACTTATTCAGGAAAGGATTTATTTATAAATAAATGCATTTTAGTTTTCCTTAACTTGATTTGTCTGGATTTTTTTTAAATCAAAATTACAAAGAAGAACATTTTTAGTCTTTCCAGTTCAAGTTTATTTCAGTGCTTAGATCTTAAACATGATCAAATCTAAATAATTGTATTGTATACTGAATAATTTCATTTAAAATATGATTGAATGGAGAAAACATAAGTAGTCTGATCTGTGGAAGTTAATGCTATTAATTATTATGCAAATTTTGGCAACTGGTAGACAAATTTAAGCCAGTTAAGGACATTGGACATAATGCCCAAATAAGGCGGGCAAATTTAATAATAAGTGGGCAAATTTAATAAACTGGAGGTCTTAGCTATGTGGGGAGCATTTATTTACTTGCAACCTACTTTCTTTCCACTTCTGTGTGAGGGAAGAAATTTCAGCTTAAATACATGATTATCCCTTTTGTGTAATCTTCCACCCGCTAAAAGGGCACCAAACCTATTTTATAACAAGTTCAGATTTAAAAATAATGTTTTAGTGGTACCATCTAAGAAATAATTAACTAACCAAAAGTGGTAGATTGTATACTACAAGAAAAAATAATTACCATTAATATTATATACACAGTCCAGTCACATTAATGTGACCACCACGTACTTTCCATGTCAGAGTTAAATAACCAATCACAGAAGGCAGGTGGCAGCACAGTGCAGTTGAGCGTATATAAAGGGTGTGTGAGGGCTTCGGAAAACATTTCAATCGTTGGCGTAATGCAGAAACGAAGCGATTTATCCGACTTCCAAAAGGGCATGATCATTGGCTTTCGGGCCAAGGGTGGAAGCATTTCCGAAACGGCTGAGTTTGTGAACTGTTCGCGTGCCGCCGTGGTAAAAGTGTACCGTGCATGGCAAAATGGGACTGTCCAAAATCAGCGACGTGGCAAATGTGGTGCACCACGGGCCATAGATGACAGAGGCGAACGACGGTTGCGGAGATGCGTTCGGGCAGATAGACGGGCTACCGTTGAGCAACTGACCACCAAAATGAACCAAGGGGCTACCAAAAGTGTCTCCCAAAGTACTATTCAGCGAACATTGCTGCGTCTGGGCCTCCGAAGCAGACGCCTGGTTCGTGCACCTATGCTGACTGCTGTTCATCGACGGCGAAGGCTAGAATTTGCACGCCAGTACAGCAGCTGGACGTCCACTGAGTGGCGACAGGTTGCGTTTTCGGATGAATCGCGTTTTATGCTCCATCGGACAGATGGACGTTGGCGTATAAGGCGTGAAACCTCTGAAAGGAACCACCCTGCAACCATTGCCGGAACGGTCCAAGCTGGAGGCGGGAGCATTATGGTCTGGGGAATGTTTTCCTGGCATTCTCTAGGTTCACTGATCATTGTGGAAGGCACAATGGATCAATACAAGTACGCATCTGTCCTTGCGGACCATGTTCACCCCTACATGCGCATTGTTTTTCCTCAGGATGATGGCATCTTCCAGCAGGACAATGCGAGGTGCCATACAGCTGCCAGTGTACGTGCGTGGTTCGAAGAGCACCAGGATGAGTTTACCGTCCTCCCCTGGCCAGCAAACTCACCTGACTTAAACCCAATCGAGCATCTGTGGGACCATCTCGATCGAGTTGTTCGCGCCATGGATCCTCAACCACGTAATCTAGCGCAGCTGGCCACGGCATTAGAGTCGGCATGGCTCAACATCCCAGAGAACACCTTCAGGGACCTATGTGACTCTCTTCCTGCACGTCTTTCAGCAGTCCGCTCTGCGAAAGGTGGTTATTCTGGCTTTTGACAGATGGTCACATTAATGTGACTGGACTGTGTATATATGTAGTATAACTTATAAAAGAACTTAAGTTTATAAATAATAGCTTTCATGTATTGTTCTAAATTGAGAGAAATAAATTGAAAATCTTAAAAAAAAGTCTTTTTAAAAAATTTTTATTTAATTCCAGAGAGTGGTGGGAGAAAAATCAATGAAAACAAAGCGCTAACTGCAAACAAAGCAAGGTGAGTCATATTTCTATTATTTATTGTTGATAATAACATGTTAAATTGAGTAATAGAAATTAGAATCACATGCTTAAATTTATGTTAGTTCAAGTAATTCTACATGGTGCTTCGCAGAAAGGAGGCCATATGCTGTTGCTCTCTGCCTGTGAGGAGACTTAATGTTGACAAATAAAGCAATGTTCTAGCTTTATTTTGCCTTCAAGTTTACTCCTGTGCACATTGCATCTAAAAGATGAAGCTTTTCTTGTGATATTATTGCCAGAGGCAGGCTACTTTTTCATTGATCACCTTTACAAGAATTTTTGCAGACAGTCTAACTGAAACTTAATTGATATCCAGTTTAGTTTCTTTCTTTTCTTTCACACTTCATTCGATATCACACTGTACTTCTAAGCCTCGTCCTCCATAGTGCATTCAACACCCCCAGGTGGCCTGCAGTTTTGCATGCCTTGTGAGACACAAAATGCCCCAGCAACATCTGTTTCATTTTCGAAAATTACCTAAGCAATAGCCGTCGTTTTATAATGCATCCCCATCAGTAGAATGTAGGATAGAGATTGCCCACAAGGTTCATGTGCTGGACATATCTTGTGAAACCTGACTTCATTAACATTGATACAGAATGGCCTAGTCATACCTCAGTTATTGCTAAAACTAATGATACAGCTTTCATAATAAGAGGGAGGACAAGAGTCAAAGTTTAATAACACTGCAACAAAACAAGTGAGCTCTTCTCTGATCGCTGCGACGAATTCAAGCTTCACATATCTGAAACAAAATCTACGCACTTCTGTCTATTTGTCCATTGTGATGGCAAAGTACTGGTATCCCTGTCTTCTGTTGCCTGTTACCTGCACTTCAGTCAGCACAGTCCTGATTGTATAGTGGTTGTGTTGAATATTAGTGTTCTTGGCTACTGTATCATAGTGCTGTATCTTAGTGTTCCTGGCTGCTCTATTGTTGGCCACAAGTTCTAATTCTAGAGAAGGCATGAATGTTTGTAAATACTATATAGTGTAGGTGTGGCAAGGGGACACCTAAAATACTTGGTGAGACAAAAAGTCCTTTTGAGTGATTAATGGTAGGGGAAGAGCAGTAGAAGATCCTCAGTCTGTCCCTCGGGGTGTTCTCCATCAGAACTGGAGCAGAGCTGAACAGGAATACTACGGAAAGCAGTTATAAGGTCTCCCACTCCTTTCCCTTGCCACCAACTTCCGAAGAGGATTTTGGCTTGTCATGTACACTCACTTCCAAAAGTTAAGCACAGAGAGGAAAATGCTAATTTCCGGAAGCCAATCAGAATTGAAGAGGATGCAATTCGCTGCAGAGGTAGATGGAAGTATGCAAATATGTTAGGTAACAGCCAATCGCGCTTTCATGTCAAGAAATATGCAAAAAAGGCAGTATTGTAAGAAGGCAGCTTTATGAAGGGTTATAGAAGTTGATTGTAAGTGCTGATCGAAGGTGTTTAAAACTTTCGTACAATTTGTTTTCAAGACATACATGTTTCAATGACTTCCGGAAGACAAATGGAAGATTCTGAGCGCTGGCATTTTGTGGGGTGCATTGGAGCAGGACAGTTGACCACAGATGTTGTTCTCTTCTTTGGCGTTCATCATTCTGTAATTTCACGTTTATGGAAACAATTCCAAACCACACAGGCAGTTGTCCGAAGGCCCGTAGCTGGTTGCCCAAGGGTTACCAGCCCCACAGAAGATCGATTTATTACTATTGTAGCCAAGTGGAATTGCAGAGCGACCTCTACATGTGTGACATCTATGGTTACAGCGTCCATTGGTTAGGCGATATCTGCAGCATGGACACTGAAGATTACATATGAGGGGACTGTATGCCCGGGTACCTCAAGTTTGTGTTCCTCTATCTGTCCAATGAAGAGGGGCACGATTACAGTGGTGCCGGGAACGTGTCAATTGGAATGTCTCTGACTAGGACAATGTCATGTTTACTGATGAGTCAAGATTTGCTCTGGAGCCAGATGACAAGCGTAGAAGGATATAGCGTGAACAACGAACATGCAATCAGTCCCAAAACATCACCGAACATCACGCATTCTGAGGTGGAAGCATTATGGTGTGGGCAGGGATTTCATTAGGACACCGCACTGACCTGCACATCTTTAAACGGGGTTCTTTGATGGCTGTCCGGTATCGAGAGGAAGTCCTAGAATCCATTGTGAGATTGTACGCTGCAGCAGTTGGCCCTACTTTAGTTTTAACGGACGATAACACACGTCCCCATAGAGCTGAGATCGTCGATGACTACCTGGAGAGTGAAGGGAAGGGAATGCGCATATGGCGTAGCCAGCATATTCGTCCGACCTTAATTCCATTGAAAATCTTTAGGATGCTCTCGGCTGTGCTGTATCTTCACGTTTCCCACCTCCAGCCACTCTTATTGAGCTGGAAACTGTTCTACAAGAAAAATGGCGATTGCTTAATTCTGCGCGGTTGACCACCTAATTGAAAGCATGGTCACAAGGTGTAAACTTTGTATACAGATAAGGGGGATCAAATACCCTATTAATGCCCTTTTTTTCATTTTATGTTGTTTATTTTCACTTTATACATAATTCTGTTTAAGTCTCCAGTATGTCATTATCTGATAACTTACAAAAATTTAATATTGTTTTCATTTCTGTATATAATTATTGATTTTGTTTTATGCATAAACACATATGCTACTTTCCTGCCGAATTTTGTGTCAATCAAAGCATTATTTGTTGATTTTTTTGCATTTATATCTTCGTGCTTAACTTTCAGAAGTGAGTGTATTTTGAGTGCTCCCTTGCCACACAGACATTCATGCCTTCTTCGCCATTTGAACTTGGGCCCATTGATCTCACAGTCATTATCACTAACTGCTGTACGAACTGGGAAGCATCAAACATACTAACATAAACAAGTTATACTGCAGTGTCATTAGACTTGACAGATATCCAGTCCAAGTATCTGGGTATGTTGAAGAGTGTCTCTGATCTTGACCCTAAGATGTTTATTCTTTATAGTGTATGTTCTGAAAGGTAACAGGTTATCACGAGGCTTTATCAGAGCTTTGCCCATTGTCCAATTATAAATCCAATGATCAGGATTGCCTCTTTTTACACATATGCAGAGATCTAGTGACACATGCCTCTCTCATGGACAAAGCTAAACAGCACTGCCCATGGTGAACCTAGTTCATGTCCAGCAATCCTAATATATCTTCATTAATGTACAGTTACCAGCCTTGCTTCAACCTTTACCTGTGCTCCATTCAGTGCAACCCTAATCAGTCTACTGGTTAATGCTCCTGGTTGTCAGTTGTTGGTCTGGATTTCAACCCCTATGAGGTCTTGAATGTTTGAATGTGTATAGTGTCTGTGGGGCATATGGGAACTTAAATTAGCAAGCAAGTCTTTTCAAGTGGTTTGGTGATAGGGGAAGATCCTCAGGATGCTATCCATCAGAAATTGAGCAACGCTGCACAGTTAGTGCATTGGGATGTGTATGACTGATTCATTGAGATTCTGGTGTTCTGCCCATTTTTATCTGTACCAGTCCTCCATTCACCCTTTATGTTCAACCAGTCTGCAGTTAGAAACCATTTCTTCACATGTTAACATACTTTTATGCACTCATTTATGTATAGTAAGTTTGTGGCTACTTCATATTTAGACGTATTTTCTGGAATTTTTTGTTGGCTATTTATTTTATTATTTATTAATTTTACAAATTTTAGTCACTTTTCTGTTAGTTATATAAAAGATCCATTGTTTATTTTGTATATAATCAGTATTTGAAATCAGCTAAAAGGCAGCAGTTGCTCAATATTTATATAACTTTTTTCTGTCATTAAAATCAAAGCTAAGTTGAAAACATAATCTTTCTTTTGCTGAATTTTAATAAAATAAAAAGTCTATCTAAATTCAAAACAGTCTTTTTGCGACATTTGAATCTTTCCTCTTTTTGAGGGAGGGGCAGAAAAATTCTATTTTGGTTTCTTTCCACATTTTGCCCAGCATCATTTCTTGAGAGATGTCATAAGTTGCAATGGCTAAAGCATAAGTTATATTTTCTCTCATAGTTTTAATATTATAAATTGTTGTCATAAATATTTAATTTTTAATATAACCTTACTGAAAAATCGTGAGCGGTAAGGTGTGGGGATCTTGATGGTCATACTGTTAGCCTGTTTTACCTATCTAGTAGTTAAGGAATGTTTTAACCTCTTCGCTTCTACTGTCAGGGAATGAAGTTCTTTTTCATGTTTTCTATGATTGTGGAGCTGAGCATATTTGCAATGAAGCCTAACATGCAAAAATAATTTCTATAACACTTGTGTTTTGTCTAAATACCTGAATTCTTACCTTATTACATAAACAGAAAATCCTAAGACTTAAAATCAAAATTAAGCATAACTCAAATTGCAATAGTAGTCATAAATATTATATTATCATATTTATACAGGGTGTCCATGAATGCGATGTACAAACTTGAAGGGCAGGTAAAAAACATCGTTAGGAGCCATAATTGTATTGGAAAACGATGGATGTTGCTGTATGCGAGCTCGCAGTGTCGGCACATGTGGTTTCTTCATTTCAGAGGAACATGCACAGTGTGTGATGAACATGAATCGTTATATGAGTGCCAAGTTGGCGGATATCCACTTCATCTATGGCCTAGCCAATGGAAATGAACAGGCTGCTGTTTGGAGAAAGATATCCAATGAGGCGGCAACCAAATCATCAAATGTTTGCATGGGTGCATCAGAACCTGGTGGAACATGGATCCTTCAGAGCCAGGATTGAAGGTATTGGGCGACCCCAAAGAGCGCAAACACCCATATTCGAAAAGGGTGTGTTGCATGCTGTGGACCAGAATCCCTGTACCAGTGTACAGGTGCTTGCCATTGCAACTGGAAGATCTCAGAACAACTGTCCATTGTGTACTGCAGAGCAAAACCTTACATGTGTTTCATGTACAGAGAGTGCAGTTATTACAGCTAGATGATCACCCATGATGTGTCGCGTTTGCACAGTGGTTTGTTAACCAAAGTGCGGAAGACATGCACTTTGCCAGTTTCATGTTGTTCTGTGATGAAGCAAACTTTTCACGTGAAGAGGTGTTCAATACACATAAGGCACACATATGGGCCTTAAACAACCCACACAACACTCAACCATGAGTCGCACAACAACGCTTCACTGTTAATAATGTGTGGGTGAGTATCGTGGGGGACAGTTTACTCGGCCCATACATCTTACCACCTCGACTGGATGCTGACAAGTATGTCATCTTTCTACAGGAGGTACTTCCAGAACTGCTTATAATTGTTCCCACACTTGTTTGACTCAGCATGTGGTTTCAACAGGATGGGGCACCATCTCATTATGGAAGGTGTATACTGACCATTTGGACCAGACATTTCCGAACAGGTGGATTGGACGGGGTGATCCTGTCGCTTGGGCTCCCAGATCCCCTGATCTATCACTTCTGAATTTTTTTCTCTGGGGTGCCATGAAGAGCCTTGTGTATGATATGCCCGTCAATTTTGAAGTGGACCTGGTGGAACGAATATCCATCATTGTTGCTACGATCCATGAAATGCTAGGTATTTTTTAACATGTCTGCCAATCCAAGTCGCGTCGATGTTGTGAGTGCATACATGCCAATGGCCACAATTCCAAACACCTTCTGTGATGCTTTTATGCCATATTCTTTATATTATATATAGTATTGTTTATTTTATATATTATTGTTTTGTTTTAATAAAGTGTTTTATACTACATTTCTGTGTTGTGGCCTTGCTGTCTTTGTGTCTCTTTATCTCGTTAGGGTTACGTTTCTGCTCATGCTTTCCGATGTAATTATGCCTCCTCATGATGTTCTCTACCTCTCCTCCAAGTCTGTACATGGCATTCAGGGACACCCTGTATTTAAATTACTTCTGTACAACAATGAAGTAAAAATCTTAAGAATTTAAATATCAGTGCTTATTATATCCTAGTGCCATATTTAATTACAAATATTTTAAGCCTCTTGTACTGCATGAAGCATTTATAAATCAACAATGTGTATCATCAGCATTGCACATTTTACTTTTTTGGAATAACATAAAGCAGCACCATGTGGAGTTAACATATGATGAAATAGTAGGCATTAAAATAAACCAGAGCAGTATACAAATGTGGCATTGCACACTGGTAATGATCCTAATGCCCGAGAACAGCTGAAACTTTAATGTACACTCCTATAAAGCATTTGAACTTAATAAAAATAAAAAAGGCAACTTGCACAATTTCATTATGATTAATTGTAAAAAAAAAAGAACAGTAATGTATTCAATGCAAAAAGAAGTACTAATAAGAAATATGACTGTTCGATTTCAAAAGTAAAAACCCATGTGTGCAAACACAAGTATATCTGCATGAACTTAAACATGTGTGTTATGCACATACTGAGGTTGCCATACAATTAGTTTTGTTTACATCAGGGGCTGCTGCATAAATATTTTTTGGTGACATGGTCCATTGCCTCATCAATACTTTTAAGTGACTGCTGTCTTCATCAATACTTTTTAAGTAGGGTTCAGATAATCAGAAAGTTCAAGATTTTCTTTATTATCAGTTTTGATTTTTTTTTCTTATCCAGTAGCACTTATTACTTGTTTTTTTTTCTTTTTTCCAAAGCACATAGTACCCATTTTCTGGCATAGTTAAAAAAAGTATCGTAATAAATCATTTAGCATTCTCTGTGCTTCATTATGTATGAGTTGTGAAGAAGAAATCAATGTATTTCTTTTTAGAGATTTATTTTTATATCAACCATTCTACTATATGAATAATATTTGTTAATTTATATTTTTGATTTAGAATTCCCTTTTATAATAATAATCTTTTCCCTATTGTGTGTTTGTCATTGATATATTTTTGTATCTCCTACATTTCTCATGCTTAATAGAAGATTGGATTATATAAAATTCTTAGAGAATGATTAAAATTTAATATATTCGAAGTTACATACAGAAGTTAAAAAAAGAACATCCATAATATTTATTGAATACAGTGAATGTTTGTTTAATTAACAACAATTGGTTTATAGATTAATTAGCACATTTTATCAGAAAGGTAAATACCAAAATATTGAATTTCATAAAATAAATTTTGACACTTTTTTAAATCACATTTGAGTAGTATATTATTTAAAATTAGTTTTTGCTTTCAGTTATAAATAATGTACATTCACTCTGTTGAAAATTTTAATAATAGTTTCATTAAAAACTGGTGTTCTCTCTGGATTATCTGCACTTCTTGTTTCAGTTTTTGGTAGAATTGCTGATTTCAAGTACATGCATGACAATAAATAATCCACACATGCATATAACCACATATGTGTGAATATACACAAATTTACACGCATTACATTTAATAGTCTTTTCTGTAAGTATCTATATAGATTTTTACTTTTCTCACCAACACTTCTTTTTATTATTATTCATGAACATAAACAGAACCTGTTAGTTGTAAAGTTACATAAATAGGTGTTTCTTGCCAATTCACAAATGGTGCCGATAATCAGAATGTACCAAGATTTTTGATAGGATATCATGAGACAGAAGTTTTGTGGCAGAGCATTTGATCATATTTGAAATTTGACATTTCACAAAGTATAATATATGCATATGCAGTTTTTTCCCCTCTTTTATACAAAGAATGTTATTTTGATGTAAAATAATGCTATACGTTCTGAAGAATTCTGAAGATTCTTGGAGAACTTCCTGTTACTCAGAGTCTAAATTTCTGGATCACTTGTTTTTCTTTCCAATCTGAAGCTGTTAAACTTTGGATTAATTTATGTATGCCATAAAATGTTTTCATCAATTTAAATCACATATATAAAATATTATTTAAAGGTGTTACATTACGAAATTCATTTTTAAAACGAGCTGTTAAATTAATTTATGTAGCATTAATGTTACTTAGAAAACTAATGTATGTAATAATAATATCGTTTCTTTTTAATATTTATTAAATAAACATTTTATTTAAATACCAAAAATATAAA